>JANIJG010000439.1:140986-157930 GCA_024611175.1 Megaceryle torquata | reverse complement strand
AAAAAAATTGCATAGTTTGGGAGGTTCAAAAAAACATCTGGGCTGAATCTTTTATTCCTTTGAATTTTTTTTTTTTTTTTTTTTTTTTTTTTTTTTTTTTTTTTGATGGTGGATATTAAGATAATGGAGCAATCAGAAATTAGATAGGTTACCAATTTGTGATGGCACATGGCAATTCTTCCTTGGGCACACAGAGCTGTATTAATGTTTTTTTTTTTTTCTTTTAATTATTTTTACCATATTAACAAACTCTGATTTTTTTCCTCAAAAAAATGTAGGTCACTCCTCCAGTAAAAAAGAATTAGGAACAGCTGAAAATGAAATAGCCAAGACCAAATATATATTAAACAAGAGCATTCAATGAATAAATTGCCATGAGGTATTTCCTGCTATGTGACATTAGGTAATAGGGATCAGGACTTCTAGAATTAAAATTTAAAAAAAAAGAAGAAAAAGAAAAAAGTTAACTTTATCTCAATGAAACACCACATTGTTTTTTATCATACAGTGGAAAAACTGAGCAGCATGAACAAGTTTATGAACAGCTGTCAGAGGTGTTCCCATCTTGCACTGTTCTGTGCAAAAGGAATTGCTAAGCTCAGTACAATGCCAACAAGTGTGAAGCTTCCATCTCTGGATTCAGTTCTACAAATATTTTTTAGGAAGGGATGCAGTTCCCTGCAAACTGCAGGCCGCTTGCCATGCAAGTCTCTGCAGAACTGCCCTGGAAACAGGGCTGTGGTAATGTGCAGGGATGGCTGTAGGTTCCTTGGGGAAGGCAGGTGAGAACTGGGAGTATGCAAGGGCTTTTTCCAGCCTTATTGGTATCTTGGCCAGCAGCCATGCAGATGACACCAAATTAGATGGATACCTGCCATGAGAAGAATGTTGGTGGAAAGCAACTCTACCTCATGCTGGTGGAGAGCTGCCTCCAACCCCTTGTTGACCAGTTATGAACAGATTTTACCCTTTATACTGCTGGTGAAGCTGTGGAATGGAGGCTTCTGAGCTACGTGTTTTCCCTCTCTTTTTGTGGTAACAGTCCAGGACACAGATTATTTAATTCAGTGAGTAGGAAAAAGGTAATGTTCTCATCAAATTATAACATCAAACAGCTAAACATAAATGCTGTTCTAATCTGAACAAGGCACTCCCTTCTGAAAATGGACCAAGAATAACAGAAATACTCATGAAATGTAACAGTTCTTTTGTAAGAGCTGAAATCACCTGGATCTTGGGTCAAAAGCTATTAAGGATGTGTCTGTAAGATGCCTTTTATAAGAGCAATTCCCATGTTTGCTCCACCAGGACCCAGCAAGCTTCCTCCTCCTAGGTTGGAGGCCCTAAGAAGAAACCAGGGACAGCCAGCTTATTGCAGCTGAGGTGAGATGATGTGGGAATGGCAGCAGCATGAGCTTACTTCAAGTGCACCCAGCCATGGGTGAGGGAATAGCTGGGGATGGAGGAGAAACACCATCTCCTCCCACAACTTCTGTCACTCATGTATAGACATTTATGGGATAAGGACTTGGCCGTGTTTCATCTTAGGGCCGTCAGTGAGATGAGAGTCCCGCAATGGTCACTGACCAGGGAATAGTCTCTGATCAGCATTTAAGGCAGACCTAAAAGCCTATCAGATCAAAGCCAACATTTGTCTCATACATTTTTTTTCCCATGCAGGTGCTGCAGCATTTTTGAAAGTGTGTATCAATTCTGATGGCACATCATGCAACATGCTATGTCAGACTGTGCTGGGCACCTAGCTAATCTTGGTTTGTGTGCATGCATAGAGGAGAGGAGCCACTGTGAATGTTGTGCTTAGAAAGTAAGATAAGCAGTAGGCCAAAAAAATGCAACATTGTATCTGAAATATTCGATCCTTGAAATGTAGAACAGACAACTTTAAAGTGCTACAGAGAGTCATGAGGCATGGAGAATTCTGCGCTGATTTACTTCAGTTTGGTTTTCTTTTATAGGCTGTTCAGAGGGAGCTGGAGAGCCAAAGGTCACTGTTCTTAAGATACTCTATGTTTCCATGACTGCAAGAATATGACAATCACACCACGTATCCTTTGGCTTTAGAAAATATCCCCAGACACTGAACAGGCAACCAACTTGCCTTTTTGTACTTTGGAGAAGGCTTGTTTTTCCTTCTAGAAGAGAGTCATGACCTGTCATTAGTTCCTTCCCCTGAAACACATCACATTGCTGACAGTAAAATGATGTTTTCATTCTAAGAATTCTACAGGGAAAAAAAGGGAGCAGCCATTTTCTCAGGGAAGTAACCTAACAAGACCACAGTGATTACAACAATTGGCTGGAACATACCAGAAAAATAACTTCTATGGTTACTCCAAAGAAAAAAACATCCAAGAAAGGAAATTTCAATTGACTGGTTTAGAAATAGTTTATGTAGAGAGATATTTTTAAGTGTTTTCCTTCAGCAACCAAATGAAATCTTTGTGTATACTTGCTGAATAAAAATATTTTTATATTTTGCCATGAAATATGTGGTATATTCATATCACAGATCCATATGTCATTTGTAAATATGATAAAAATCAACTATCCAGAGAGTTTTACTGCAAAACTAACATACGAAACATAATATAACATTACCCTGCATTACACCTCAACCACCCAAAGACCAACATTAAGTTTTTGAAGCATGAAAATCCAATTGGTATCAGTTAAGTCCCATTGATACTAGCATATAGGAAGAGGAAAATGCTTCCTTTGAGTATAGTTGGGAAAACCTGAAAGAGGAACTTTGGTTTATTTGGAGAAGTTACAAATTAGCTACGCAATGCTGGTTCTGAATACATAAACAAAAGCTTTGTAGCCCATTTCTGTAATATTTAAGGACATATTCAGTAAGTTACTTGGACCAAGACCTAAGAATGAGCCAGAAAATTTACAAAGGGGTCAGACTGAATTATGAATATCCTCTGTGCTGCAGTGATTTGTGTTAGCTGAAGTTCCGGATCACTGTCTCTAGTGTGTTATAAGACAGGTTATCTGTCAGCAAACTATTTAGGAAAAAATGATCTAATTGTTCAAGTAAATTATCTTTGCAAGTTTTGAGTTATTCACTTCATATACAAATAGAGATATTTATATATCTTTTTTTTCTTTCTTTTTTTTTTTTTTTTTAATGAGAAAAGACTGAAAATGTTCCTATTTAGGGTTTTGAAGGTTAGACAACAATAACAAAGGTGAGTGACTAGGCAACTTATTTGTTTTCTTATTATATTTACATGACAGTTAAGGAAAAGGACAATATTAAATTAAACATTTCATCCTGTTTGGAAAGCATTTTTAATCTTAAAAAAAAAAAAAGGTAGATTTTAATAGGAAAGGTTGTTTTAAAAGGACATTTAGGTTTCACTTGCAACATGTCAAAAACAAAAGTTTCAGAAGCTTTTGATTGCTTTCAGGTTTTTCTAATAATGTCTTAAGTAGGGAAAGTTCACCATAAATTCTAGGTTGTTTGAATTGCCTCAGCTGTTTTGCTTGAAGATTTTCACCTGGTCTCAGTGCTGTCAGATTACACCTTTCCCAGATTTTGCTCATCATCATAGTGAATACGTGTAAACTGCAGGCACTGTGTAAATCGTCCATAAGATTAAACTCTAGCCTTAGTCATTAAAAGAGCAAAAATTGCATTAATTTCTTTTGCACAAAGCCAGTGTTTCTGCAACAACTGAAAAACAAAATTAAGAAAGTAACACTCCCTTCTGCATTCTTTAAGGTCCACCTGCAACACCCTATAATGGCTTTCAAGAAGAGGTAGAAGCTTACAGAGATGGAGGCTCAAAACAACATTACAAAACATCTACAAAATTAACTTTGACATCATGGGTCTCAACTGTAACTATGGCCATTCAGCAGCGGAATCCTTTAGAAACCATTTTCCAAGTTCAAATATTACAGTATTTTGCTCAAACAATCCAGGGAAATAGCAGCCCAAGAAGTCAGTGCTCAAACTGCATGGCACCAAAGGGAGACTCCAGGCCTTGATAGTATATTAGTCTCCCTTGTTTCTTTTTTAATCTTTTTCCTAACTTCTGGGCTTTAGGATTAGGAAAAGGGTTCATGAACATAAGGAACTTAGAACCATTTAAGATGTCCTAAAGGTCCTGTCTGATCTCTAGGTGCCCCTCTACATGCATACTTCTATGAGAGGTCCTGGGTTAACCTTAAACTGTGGTCGTGGATGCACCTGGAGATGCCTGGTGGCACAAGACATACATGTTTAGGCAACTTTGTGGAGCCCACAGTGTCTGTGGCATGAATACGATCAGAGCATATTTCCACATAGTTTCTCTGATATGAAACTGTTGAATTATGACACTGGACTCCTTTTTTTAATGTCTATTTTTGACCAGGCATATACGAGGCTTTCACAAACTGTGGGACAGTTACTTGCTTGAATATTCCTCATGATGTCATGTTTTGATAAGGGCTACAAAATTAGGAAAAGGGTTGTTTGTTTTCCAGTCTCAAGTCTAGGAGAAAGAGTGAAGGAGGCAAAGGCTCAACTCTAATTTCCTCACTGGGATGGCATTGATGGTTCTTCAGAAACCCTCTGGAGGGAACAGAGCAATAACTGGGTCTTTGCCCCTGCAAGAGTCATGCAGAAGGACTCAGTCGCAGAAAACATCTGATGTTTCAGTGATAGACCTACAAAACCCAGAACTGTTCTGATGAATGCTGGTGGGGCACAAATCCCTGAAAAAGTATGTTCTTCTGAGGGTGTAATCTACTCCCTTAGTGAAGACCACCCCTATAACACAGTTGGTGTTATGCCCACAGTAACAACATCTGAGCTTCTTATTTCCTATGGAACAACTATTCCTATTAACAACTATTCCTATTAACAACAACTATTCTTATTAACAACATCTGAGCTTCTTATTTCCTTTGCAACAGTTTTGTTATCTTCTTCCTAACCAGTCAGACTTGTCGATGAAGTCAGCTCCTGATGGGTACAGCTGTTGCAACTGCTAAGGGTTCCTCTATCCTTTGACTTTATTCATGCATAGCATTGTTTTCTTTAATTCGTATTTTGATGGAAAGGACACTTCAGATCTTTCTCTGTGCAAGAGAAGAATGGAGGGCAGTAGAGCCCTCATTTTCTGCCGCTGTTCTTCTGACTGCTCTTCTTCTATTTCAGATCAGCTTTTCCACAGAAACTGAGCTGTTATGGCCAATGACCTGATTACTATCCTTTTCTTCCACTTATTTACATCTCCCAGGCTGTAGCTCACAGGCAAGCAGAACCAATATGTCGGAATGACACAAATGAGATACTATTATAATGTTAAGTATTAAAAACTGTCTCTGAGCTGATTATGGAGGAAAAAGCTGCTGCCTTATAATGGCAACTGTTGATTCAATGGCTCTGGAAGTGCAGGGTGTAGAGGGAAAAAGCTTCTTTATTCAAACAGAAATTATACTTTAAAACTGGCTTTATTCCAGCACTGTTGATAGACCACTTCTCTCTCCTTCCACTTCTTTCTATATAATCTCAGTTACTTACAACATTAAAGGTCTTTAGAAGCTTCTTTCTGCTACAGAGCTCCATTTCTGCCCCTCATCACCCCAGTGAATGACAGTTTGAAAGAAAACCAAGAGCTTTGCTATGGATTTAGAAGTTTCTCAAAGCAAATCACTGGATGCCAAAGAGGCTGCCAGGCTACTGCAACTCACAAACTGTTCTAATCAGTGAACAAAAGCATTGGGTGCTGCACTGAGGGGGAACCTTTTGTGAAAAATATTGACCAGCAAATTACACTGTAGACAGTGCTCTGGCACTTGCCTGTCTAAAGGTGACTCAGATGATCCGTTTAGCTCAGAAAGCTGGTTTCTAATTACACCAAATGCCTGATTGCTGTCAGTGGGCCCAGTATTTTCTAAGCAGGTTCTCTTCACATGTTTCATTCCTCACCCAGCATTGAGAGCCATCTCTATAGTGAGAATGGTTGGCAGTGTCTTTGGCATGGATAATTTCATCAGAAAGTGGTTTAAAACAGAAACCCCAAAACAAACCCCTTCTCCCCTTCCAAAAGAAAAAAAAAAAAAAAAAAAGAAAGAGCCCTGCACAAAACCAAGGAAAGATCCCAACCAACACATGCTAATTTCAATAAATGCTCTGGAATGAAATGATAGCAAGCTGCTGTCTACAGTTTACAAGTTGAACATAGTATACCCTTCCTGGGTTTTAACTGGACTCTTGCTTTGGTGCCAGAGTAACAGCTGCAGCAGCTGCAGTTGCATTTTACCACCCAGTACAGGCACCTGCTCTGACCAAGGAAGAGAAAACCCACAGAGATGCAATTTTCTTTTTAATTACATTAGCCTCGTTTTGGCAGCCAGCCATGAACCACAGTGTTGGTGGGGATGTGGACTCTATTCACAATTAGAGCCTGTCTGTGGGTTACTCTTGACACATGGCAGGTTACTCCAAAGGGGAACTGTGAAGGATCCATGTTAGTGCTGATTGTTGTTCAAGAGACATAATTAAGATTAGCATGTTTTTCATTACACGGAGTACTGTGTTGAACTCAGACCAGCTTTATGTACTTTTCAGACTAGCTGGGTCACAGCAGCTACACACATACCACTTAAACTATACAGGATCAGGTCAAGGGCCTGAGGAGTGCCTTAAAACCACCCATGCTGTTTAATTGCTGTTTGTCCCAAATGATGCTGCCCCAGACATGTTTCAGTGCAGGGGACAGTATGGGTGAGGCTGCCCCCATACAGCCCGTTCCCAAAGAGCTCTACAGATGAAGACATAGTATTTTGTAGTCTAGGCATGAGAACACATGCTGTGTGCTGCCAATTCTCCGCAGGGCCAGAGCAGGCTCTGGCCTGTTCCATTTATTTCTACAGAGACATGCAGCTCCACCTGACTGTCCCTGGGTGCTGTCGAGAAGAAGGTGAACTCTGAATATTTTCCTCAAATGGAAGAAGTTGTTCTGTGATCTCAATATGTTCTGTGGCTAAAATTACCTTTTGCTGTAGCAGGTGCCTTCAAGTAAGTCCAGGATGTCTGTGCTAGGATGGTCACATTGAGAAATAACATGCTGTTTCTTACAGCCCACATTAGCTTCCTTTTGCCACCTTACAGAATATACTGATGAAATGATCACGACCATACAGCACTACTCAAGCAATGCTTGTTCACTCTTCATTTAGGCTCAGATGCTGTCACTATCTGAATTAAGGTCTGTTTTCATGTCAGGTAAGATACTTACTGCTTTTAACATTCTGGGCACCAGCTCAGGAGATGAACCATGATGCAAAGTAGGGCTTTGTATTTCCATTTTGTATTTTGCCCAACTGCCTCGGTAAAGTTGCCTCAGAAACTGGCAAACTGCTCACACTTGTAAGACTCTCCCTGTGCTCACCTCAGCACAGGGAATGTGAAGAAGACCCTTGGCACCTTCCTAAGAACCTAGCAAAGCCCCTGCAAGACCCAAACAACATGTCCCTGGTTGCATTCACCCAGACCTGGTTCCTGGGCCACTGACAAGTGTAACAAGCAATGTTCTTAGAATGCAGAAGCTGTCACAAAGAACCTTCAGGGGTACCTGATTGATTCAATTTCCAGGGTGATGGGACAGAAGACAGATGAGTCTCAGCACACTTTATCCGGAGTCCTGACAAGTCCCTGCATCCTGTAGGGGACAAGACAAGAAGCAGCCTGTGGACTCATATATGCCAATACAAGAACCATCAACCTCTCTGCCCCAGCACTGTCAGAAAGGAGCTGGACCCCAAAACAGAGCAGACAACCTAATGTGAGTTATTTCCTTCAGAGCAGGGCTGTATTGCAGACTGGAGACCATGCAGCACGTTGACATGCATATTTGCAGGACACCAAAGTGCTCAGTCATGAGAGATTGAGAACTGAGTTGCAGCATCAACAGCGACTGTGTTTCATCATGGAGAACAAAGGTGGGAACAGAAGAGACAGATATGGCTTCTCTGTCCTGTCTGATCAACTGCATTAATTACTTGCTGAAAAACAGGCTTCACAGCTTCTTTAGTAAGTCTGCAATCATGGTTCAGTTTCTGAAGAGCTTTATTCTGAACAAGTGACAGCACTGCACACTGCTGTGAAACTGCATTCAGGAGTCTGGAACATAAAAAATGGAGCTTCAAGAATAAGTTTCTTTTGAGAAAAACTTTCCATTTAAAAATGTGTTCCAGGTTGTTCATCATTGCTATTTGTAAAAAGGACATCACAGTGGTATTTAGGAGTTAGATATTAAAAGGACAGACTACAAGCCCCTCAAAAAGAGTGGAGTAAAAATAGGACAAATGAAAGAAAAAAATCTGGTAGATGATCCTGTTTAGAATCACTACTGGTGAGAGGAGAATAAAACCTGAAGTGAAATGATCAGATCAAACAAAAGAAATGACTGAAAACTGGGACCAATAAAGGAATTAATAGTAATTGTATTGAGCATCCCTCCATCTTCTTCAAGCACTGCTGAGATGCCAGGGAGAAGACCTAAAACCATACAAAACATCTGAAACAGAAAGTAGATTTAGATGTTATTCAAATTTCCTCATATTTCAGATGTTGAACAGGTCAGTTATGAACTTGGAATAAAGGGAACAGTTGTCAACAGGTTTGAATTAAGGTCTTGGACACCTTAAACACCACAGGGACGTATGTGTAAAATGCAGGCTAGGAAGTGATGTATGGATAGCCTTATTCTAGCAAAATGCCCTTTTATTGCCTCATTTCAAAATAATGCCCTGACAGCCCTCCTTCAGGAAAGATGTTCCAGGTGAAGCCTTTCAGTGCACTCATGGTACTGTGGCAATGAGAAGGATTTCTTTTATTTCATGTCTTCTTGTTTGAAATAAAAACTGAATTTGTAGCCAGTCCCTGCTCCCACATGTGAAAGGAAAACAATCCTAGGAAAAAAAAAGGTCTTCAAAGTCTCTGAGGGTTGTGGAAGATGGGTCAACTTGAACTGCCAGGCACAATAGACAGGTGTCTTCTTGAGACAATTACTGTGGTAGGATATCCACTAAGGAATAAATACTGTCTAACTGCCATAAACTCCATATACCCAAAGATTTTTTTGTCAGCTAGAACAGGCTTCTTTTTTTGTTGCACATAAGGGACCAGAAAGGTAACCCCTAACACAAATGCTGTAGATACTTTAGATTTGCATCTTGTCTCAACTGTGGCAAGGATGGCTTGGCAAAGTTATGGAGTTGCATCTAGCATCAGGGATACAAGGAAATAGAGTAAAAGAAGATTTCATGACTTCTGAGTGTTTCATTTCACACCCTTGATGCTACTTTGGTGCAGTTTTTCCTACAGTCCTCAACAGTATTTTATTTTATAGCCCTAATTTTAAGGCATTATCTACTCTAATAGTAGTTCACAGCAACAACCAATCTCTGAGTTACTACTCTAAGGTGTTTAGTTAGCCACAGGTGAAGAATGTGTTTGCTCATTATTTTCCAGTCATTCTTTAAGAACTAAATCTTAATTATGACTCATTTCCGAGATTATCAGGACATGCATCTAAGGATGTATGGGAAAGCAGAAAGAAAGGACTCTTACATATTCCCACCTTTGCAAAACTGTAACTTTTAAGATGCATCATCCCTGTAGTGTTTTACATTAAGTATTGCAGCAAGTGAGATGAGTTGATGGAAAGAAATCATCATTAGACACATACAAAGCCTGAGATAACATGGTGAGAAGCTTTCAGGCTTTTTCCTGATATTGTGGCATCACTTTGATTTCATCTCCCATGCTAATCTTAACCCTGTTCTCTTCTATGCATCCTCTTACAGTGCCTAGAGCTTCATAGCCCCAAATCCGAAACATTACTATATCACTATAGACATCATCCCTTACTCTTACTCCCCATACTTCTCACCATGCCCTCTCTCAAGCATCTCTGTGAAGGAAATGAGATATTCAGATTGTGGGAATATGAAAACTCACCTCCACTGTGCAGAACATCCTCTTTTCCCCACAGTGTAGAGTCTTTCCTCTTCACAAAGGGGCAGGAGAGTTAGAAATGTCTTATTTGATAATAACACTCATTGCTTACGCTTTATCTTGGGTAATTGGAGTTAGAGAATCTGAAAATAAGAATATTCTTTTGGAGAAGCTTAGTTGCAGGCTAGGTTACACATCCAGGGGGTACTGTAGTTCTCAGGGAAAAAAATCATCATAAGAAAAAATAACACAATATACAGTTACATATACAATTCATTTGCATCTGAATGTCCAGTATTATCCTGGCATTGTCTTATCTACATACAGCTGCACATGAAAGACCATTACAGTTATGTCAAAACAAAGCAACCCATTACAGTTCCCTACGAACCCAGACCACGTGCCACTCGGTTCTCATTGCCACCCCTTGCTTGTCTAAAAGTAACAAGCCACTTTCCCAGACAGCTCCTATTGATCAGCTCCTGTTGGCAATGCAAATTCCTTCCGTGTGCAGTCAGGCATAGCCATGAGCATGAAGCACAAAGAGGTGGAGCTGCTCTTTGCCTTGCACAACTGGAGAATTTCCTGCTGTTTTCCCAGTCATCCACAGACCAGGTCTATCTACTCCACATCAATCCAGGACATCCCATTCATTTCAGGACTAGTTGCCACAGGACTCCCTGCAGGAGGCTTCCCAGGCAGGGCTTGGCTAAATTCTAGCTTTGTTTTTCTTCATGTCAGGAGACATTTTGAGATAAAAGCAGCTCTCAATGTGTATACATATAATAGAAAGGCTCTGAAATCATGGGCAATATCCCTGACCATGGACATTTATCATTGTTGTACTGGTTTTGCTGCTGTAGAGTCTCCTGAGCATCAAGGTGTGGCAAAGCTCACCACACTTTATACTATATAAACATACAAAGAGATAGAAAAGACACTGAGGACTGATCACATAAAACGACCAAATTAATAAACAGTGGAGGAAGGAAAGACAGTCCAGGAGTGAACAAAGGATGGACAATTTCACAGTTTTCCAAGGATCTCATTTTTTTTCTAAATTCTGCTGTCACTGATGTAAATGGAAAAATTCCTCTGGGCTTCAAAGGAAATAATATTAGGTCACTGCTGAGCACTTGAGAAATACTATTACAAATATTTGATCAAGCATGGCAAGAAACCTATTGCAAGGGGCAGGATTTAGACTCAGATCTACTCAGTTTCAAACCAGGATCTTAATTATAGGACTCAGAACACCTTTAAAATCCTTAACAGTTTGATAGTGAAAGTAATTTCTCATCCTAGAAGTCTGATATGCAACTGGACTGGGTGTTTTTTATTTTATTTTATTTATTTTTTAAATTTAATTTTATTTTTAGATGGCTAGACAGAAAAATCCCAAGGTATGAGACACTTTAGCACTGTAACACTACAGTACATGCTATTTTCTGAAGGTATTTCCAAAGCCAAGAAACATTGTCCAGAGAGCTTCAGGCTGAGGGAAATTTTTTTTTTTTTCTTTATACAGATTGAAGCATTTCTGAGGATGGCCAATTTTTGTAGTAGTACTAAACACCAGTATTTTCCTGAGTGCAGTTAAAGGTACTGCTCTAGAGGATTCATGGTGCTGAGACAGTGCTGGAGTAGTTGAAATATTTATCACTGCTTGGTAACCATAAAGTTCAAATTTATGTTTAACAGGCATGTAGCCATTAAGCTCACTCCGCATTTTGTTGGAAGATGCCATAAGAGCTCTTCACATCCAATTGCAGTGTGAGGAGCTGAAAATCCCCTGCTTCAGTGGTAGAGAGCACTTTTCTTTCCCTCTGCTACAGCCACTGCCCAGAGTTCCATTGGCTGCAGCAACATCTTCCTGGGCTTTGCACCCAGAATGCCACACACACTGGTAACACTCAGGGTTTGCACTGAAGTTGCCCCACAAGGATAACAGGCAAATTTTGGCTTCTCACTCACTAGTCATGACAGCAAAAATCTGCCTTTCATTCCTCATGGCTTTAGCAAGAGCAATGGACCCTCCCTGATATTTTGGTACAAAATATGACAGCTAGCACATGTGTATTCTGTCACAAATCCAGATTACAGACTAAATTTGCTGCTCATAAAACATAAAAACACCATGCAGAAAACACAGGACTTTCAAAGTACCAGAAAGCAGAGGCAAAGCTGATCCCTTTGAAATCTCTCTATGAACTGTACAATAAACTGTCACCTAGGCAGAAATCTAACAGACTTAGAAGGTGGTTCATGTTTGTTTTAGAAGGGAAATCAGTGCAGCTAACTCTTCTGAATGGTATTAAACTGTTCCAGCAGAGATTCAGGCCTCCACCGAACTGGACAGATGCTATATGGGTAGTAAAAAGACACTATCTTTTGTCATGTTGAAAGACTCCAGCTGAAGGGCCTTTTGTACCTCATGAAAGACAGGCATGCTTATGCAGAGGCTATGCTGCAAATGGGAAAAATAGGGAAGAAAAAAAAAAAACAACAAAGCCAACAACCCAAACATAAAATAACATAAAGAAATTAAAAACTGCATTGCATTTTACATATCAGTAACAGAGACCCAGGCTTTACAGAAGACACTAAGATCTAATGTATTTTTAAGGACACAAGCCAGAGATGTGCAAGTTAAGCAAAATTTGGACCACAGCTGAGTTGCAGTCCAGAGCCATAACCAAAGACTGTTGATCACTTCTGTCCTTGTTATGGCTGTACTCTCCTCTTGTGAGCCTTCCTCCAGGCAAGTACAGGGGAAATTTTAGCTGCATTCAATCTCTGGGGCCCACAATTTAGTTTCTAACGTTAAAAAATTTAAGGTTGTTTTGGGCTTGCCTGAGGAAGAGCCACACCAGCTGTGTGGAGAGTACAAACTATGGAAAGCCCAGACATCCTCTGAAAAGCATTAAGGGAATTTTAATGTTCCTCATCTTTACACAAGGTTTATGTGGTCCCTCTCAAATAATCCACAGAGATTCAATGATTTTGAGAGAGAATCAAGCATCTGCTCTGACCTCCTGTGCACTTTCACACTGCTGCCCCTTGCCTTGAGCCCAATAATGACTTTGACACTGACATATCTCCTCAGAGGGCCCCCAGGCCTGGGGACAGGCAGAGACAAGCAATCCTTTACTTCCCCTGCAGACTTTGGCCAATGATGATTGCTGAAAGCCTGTGGCAGTGTGAAAAGAGCAGAAAATAATAAGGATAACAGGGTCCATGACACAGACACCTGCTAAGGAAGCTTAGCTTCATCTAGGCAGATCTGGAGGATGACCTCTACATTGTGACAACAGCTTGACAGCCTTCTTCCTCCTTTAATTTTTGAGCTGCTGTTGCTTTTGCAATAGTGTTTGCCTGGTTGTTGATGGTTATGGGACTCCAGTCTGTCTTTGGTTTTGACATTGTCATTACTATAGCCCATTGCTTGCAATTCTGAGTGCATATATAAAAGATGCTCTTAGTACTCTGCACACACAGAGGATTGGAACTTTTATTCCTTGGATTTGATTTTTATTCCTTATAGACACACATCTATATATAAACCTAGAGATGAGCTTAACTCGCTGTGGATGCAGTCATCCTACCTAAAATGAGACATCTAACTAAGGGATTAAATTTAGATGTCTACTTACTATTGATGCGTGTTACATACAGAGATAAATACACACCCCTAGAAAAGCCTGCAGGTTTCCAGTGGGCTGAATTGCCCTTTAAACTAGCCCGTATCTCTTCATTGGCAGACAGAGATCGGGATACTATGATGCCTGAATTAGGGAACTCCTTTCTTTTTCAAAGCTTAAGGATCCAACAAGCTGGAAGGAAGGACCTGACAAACTATGTCCTTCTAGAAAGTTAGTTCAAGGTTCTTCTTTCATAAATAACTTTCAGGTAATTATTTAACAGTGACCTTTACATTAAGGACACTGGAGAGAAATGGAAACAGGTAGAGTCGCAATATTTGCCAGTGTATGCTGGCTCCAGTTCTTTGATTTGTCGTCTTGAGAAGGCGAAGTGAGACTAAGTACAAAGGGCCAGGGATGGGTAAAGGCAGCTCGCACAGCTGGAACAGGGATGTGCAGTTCCCCCTCATGCCACCAAGTGTCAGTGATGTTCTTAGAAACGGTCTCGGCTGCTGGCGTTGAAAATGCTGCTCAGGTAAACGGGCCTTTAGTTTTTGCATTTCTGCTTTTTTACAGAACATTTGGGAAGGAGCTACAATGCGAGATTAATAGATTCAGAAACTGATCTGCCCGGCTGTTTAGTCCCTGCAGGTTCCCAAGCCATCTCTGAAAAAACTGAAGCCTTTTTTGTGTTTCTGGTGATTCTCCAAATTACAGCAATGCACATATTCATATTGTAGGGAGGGGAGGCAAACACCGAGGGACATCTTAAACAGATTTGCCTTTGATGAGAAAATCGTGAAGGTCTAAAGGGCTTTTGTTATTTAAACAGTTGATAATTGAGGTAGTCAGCTTGCCAGGTCAATTTTACAGAAGCCGTCTTCTGACAAAAATCCCCTGCTAACTTTTAACAACTTCAGCGGTAGAATATTAAGGATGAAATAATCTTTTAACAAGCAAAAATATGGAGAGACAGGATTTGAAAGGCAATATGCTAGCACACTAGCCAGAAAGCCTAGAGGCAACAGGGGAGAGTAAGAAAGCAGCACTTTCAGCCCTGGAAAGTCATTGAATATACGCTCCACTACATCACAAAGGTGTGACTGCAACATGCAACACCATAATGCAGCAGCACAGACAGTAAAAGCAAGGAGCAGGTATTAGCACAAGTGGTGAGCCAGAATAGTGAGCCCCAGAGCCCCAGGTAGTATCTTTTTTATAGCTTGGGCTCTGCTGCCCTGACTGTACTTTTGTAGAGGCAAAGGCAGCATGGAATGAGACATTCATTTCAGGGAGGTCATTACTCCACAGATCTACAGCATGATGGCAAAAGTGTAATCCAATACCAGTGTGGGAGTGCTTGTTCTGATGCACTATCCTTGACAAGAGTGTCTTGAACTCAGGGAAAAAATACCCAAAAGTGGCAAAACAACTGGCCATATACATCCTGTGAAATCATTGTTGACCACTCAGGACAGGGGTCTAATTTTCACCAACAGCCAAAATCTAGTTATTTGCACTTTGGTTACAACAATTTTGTTGCCTTTCTTCAGCTCTGGGAAACACAAACTGCTAAAACATGCTGGGAAAAATCAAACAACAATCAATTGTATGGCAGAATTATAACTAGAAAACTGCCTGTTCCTCTGGGAGGAGGATGCTGAAGTCAGAATGGGAGCAGGAATTGAAGCTGAGAGCTGCCCTGGAGGGAAGGCTGGGCATAGCATGGGCTGGCTATTTGCAGCAATCACAACTGTGCTGCAGAAGGTGTCTGGAATAAGTAAGATTTATTTCTTGTAATGCTGGAGAAGTATTTTTTAGGTATTATTAACTCACAAATCTATACAAGTTAGCATTGATTCTCCACAGCTGTGTGACCAATAATAATAAAAAAAAAGCCCACCACAGGGATGCAAAAAAGGTGTCTAATGTATCTGCACAAGCTTGGGAGACTTACAGGTGCACAGAGAAAAATGCTGTGTGAGGGTAGGATCTACTGTTCCTCCTGCGACCTGTACTGCTTAACCCCAAATAAATCCAGGCCAAAACATTCAGCATAATATGTCTCATAGAGTCCTCTTTCTGGACACCTTTGCACCTAAAAAAGCAAGATAATAATCTTCTTTCATTCCCTTTATTTTATACAATAGAGTTTTATACTAGATGAAGATTTGGCCAGTAGTTTTGAAATCGTGCAGGTGCAGGTTAATATTAATATGCTGGGGATTTTTATGAGAATTCAGACTAGGTGTTGTTGGGTTTTCTACCTTGTCATTCTAAGTTTGTCTAGGTTAAAATCAGGAGGTTTCAAAAGCAGCTGAGATTTTTACTTACTTGGTCTCAACGATAAATTCTGAGAATTCAAATTATGTGTGCTTTCTAACCGTCCTACTATATTCTTTACTAAAACAATTCCAGCTGTAAAATTTGTACTTGAAAAAAGAGTTATGCAAGCAAAGTATTTAAAAATAAAACTCAAATACCAGTCATTAATGTTTTTTCCAAGCTGTTTTTCCTAGCTAGCTACTTTCATTGGACAGAGGAAGCGGAGATCATTGCTTTTCCATCTCTTTATAGACCCCAAGAGAGAACCCTGGGACTGATGTAAATTCTTATTTTTAGTCTTCATCAGCTAGAAATACTAAGTAAACAGGTATTACAGTGAATAGGCAAACACAGAAAACCAGGAAGCGAAAGAACCAGAGATCTGTGGAGGAAGTGGTAACAAGTCCCACTGTCTAGGGTGTTAGACAGGCAAAACTGAATTAGGAAGAAGTGCTCTGTCTCTTAACAGTTCAAGTGACTGCTAATGGGAACAAGCCAAATAAGAAAAGCTCCTCATTTCCTTAAAAGTTCAGCTGGACACATTCTGGGAGACGTGTTTTAGCTAAGGCCACACTAATTTTGAGTCAAACAGGCTATTAGTCTCAGTACGGAGAATTTGATGCACTTGATGTGGAGAAGAACTTAATTAATCCCTTTTGCTGTTAGTTCAATTGAGCTATGTTGAAATACATAAAAAACCAATATGAAAGCAGAATTAAGCAAACTCTAAACCCTACATATTTGAGATTAGACTAAAATTTTTAGGATCAGCCTTATTTCTCATGGAATCAGTCTGGCTATGCTGACTTTGTGTCTCAGTGGTTTACCAAAACCCCAGCTCAAGTCCCAGAACACTTGAAAGTCCAGATAATATTGGTGTGATTTTTCATCCTCACTTTTGATGCTACCTGCATTAATCGTTTCTCAAAGCCAAACTTCTCCTCCTTCTTCTCTTTCCAAACTTCCCAAAAAATAAAATAATAAATAATAAAA
>JANIJG010000439.1:99261-139348 GCA_024611175.1 Megaceryle torquata | reverse complement strand
TCCTTTCCTTTCCTTTCCTTTCCTTTCCTTTCCTTTCCTTTCCTTTCCTTTCCTTTCCTTTCCCTTCCCTTCCCTTCTATTTTTTTTTTTCCTGCAATGTATTGAGCAGGAGAAATTAATTACAAACATCAGTTCTCATTGTCCCAGACATCAGAGGCAGATTTAGATTTCTTGGCACTGTCAAAACAAAGTTAGTTGTCAACAGTGATGATGTAGATTCAGGGCCAAGAAAAAAGGCACACAGGTAGCGTTAATGCTATTTCCAGGTGCTCTCTGTCTTCTGCTGTTACATCTTTATCACTGCAAGAGGATATTGACTATTTTTGTTTCCGTAACAAAGGCACATGCATTTAATAATGATTTTGCTATACAGTTCTGAATATAAAGCATCATCTCTGCATCCATATGAAGCCATTGCTGAGTGTTGCAGAAACACTCACCCAGCCCTATTCTTGTGGACATGTTTATGCACAGCTGCACATGGCTATTCATTCATAAACATTTCTGTACGCTATATACTTACACACGCATGCACATGCATGTACAGAAATGCACATTCTAGTATGTATATAATTCCCACATGTACATGTATACATATATAAAAAACACAGTGCCATCTTTGTCTGTGGTGGCAGGACTGCCCTGCATAGCCAGGCTGCTTGACAAAGAGGTGTAAAGTTTTTTCACGTTTCCTGGGAAGGGAACATGAGCAGCAACTGCATCTGCTGAGTCTTAGCTCTGATGCACTTGTGACTGCCACAGGTTTGGGGCCAACTGCATCTATCTCTGCTGTTGCTATTGTCATTTGAACTATTTGAAGAATTTACCAGAGTCCCTAAGTAAAATCTATAGCACTGGGAGTGAGTGTTATTTCTGAAATATAAACTTTAAAGAATGTATCAGCTTGTCTCTGTTTTCACTCATGAGAGACAATTATTTAATAAAAATAACAAACAAATAACTTTAAAAGTAGTATTTAGTTAAGAATTGAAGCATATTTCAGTCATACCACAGTGCCTTCAGGGTAAAAACACTTCCAATCGAAAGGTCTAAGATCAACACCTGGCTCACAGTGTCACCTTTAAGAAAGGGATCTCAGAGGAACAGCTATGCAAAGAGAGCAGGGAAGGACCTACAGCATGTAACATAATCTTTTTGTCTTGTCTTTGCTACTGCTCATCTTGTACTTCTCCCGAGTAAAGTTTTCACTGGCATTTATTTTCAGGAAAGAAGGACATGCTAACCCTCATTTGGAGAGCAACAAGTTCACCACCCTGCTTACACTGCTCCAGTGCTGGAAGCTGCTGTCCTCCAGCCACCAGTTTTTGCAGGATCAGGTTTTTATTCTGTACCACTCACAAGTGCATCTAACACAGACATCAGCCAGCTCAAGCTGTTACAAAACCGGTAGTGCTCAAACTATGGGACTTGCTGGCCTCAGCTTAAACCTTCAAATCCCAGGACTTGTCCTTCCCTGTGGTCAGGGTCGCCTGAGTGGGCAGTGGGGGTGTGTTTCTGATTGAAACTGCAGCCCTTGAAATCACCTGGCTTATCAATTCCAGTCTCCTGTAAAATCAAAAGATCAAAAATTCCTTCAAACCAGAGTGCAAAAGCCTTTGCCCAGTAACTAATAATAACAAACCAATCCTCTTTAGACCTTCATGTTCATGAGAGTATTTTAACTGTGAATCTGTGCCACAGACAGACACCCCAGAAGTGATAACTGTGACTGTGAGTCTGTGGATCTGGGCTCTAATCACAGAAGCAGAGCCTCCCTGCCTCTTCTTAAGATCCACACATAAACTCAGACCACTCAGCTCCCGTTTGCTGCAACAGAAAGGGGTGAAAAAACAGGATTTCTTAAACCACTCAACAGCCCTGATTCTTGCAATTTTTCTCTTGCATTCATGCAATCTTTATTCCCTGCCTTAAGGACTAGATTGTGTAGTGTGGGAACTGCTCCACATAGCTTTTGTTCCTTGATTCCAAGGCCCCTGCTGGGCTTTGCACTGGTCCTGTGAAAACCATTCACATCTAATAGTCTCTGTAGTCTACCAGAATGAATCCCGTATTTCCAAGTATGCACAGCTGGGTAAGTCTTAGCAGGATGAATGACCAGCCTCATCTCCTACCTGTAGGAAACCTTAGGTCACCAGATATTCAATGCAGTCTTGTTCTTTCTGAGAACTGGATGTGTGACTGACATAGAAAATCTGCTAGTGTCAGGACATCCACTATTTCAATCCATGCAAACAATGGACTCTCTCATCCACACCAAAGAATGCAACCTTGACAGCCACTCCTTGGAAACTTGTAATGCCTATACTAAAAGCTAAACATAATATGGTCATGAATGGTCTAATAATTGGGGCTTGGGGGATGTTGGGGTATTAATGTCAGGCACTAGAAAGAGAGGTCCAATTTTCAACAGCAAGGTTATTTTGTTGGCTTCCCAGAGGAGTTCCAGCACCAGTTCTGGTGGTTTCAGGGGGATGTGAGCAATGGATGTGCCCCACCGGGGAGCAGGCATTGCCCTCCCACACAAGAATTAGCAGTGCTTTGATCCACGATCAACAGGATCTCTACAGGACTTGCTAGACAAGGAAGGTTTTCTGATTCAGTTTGGATTTTTGTCTGAGTATAAATGAGCAATGTTATGCCTTGTGATAATGTAACGATATCAGCCAGGGAAAGCTATCAGAGAAATAGGCTTCTTCCCTTTCAGTCCTCAGTAGGTATTTGTAACCACTGTAGAGATGATGATCTTAGTGCTGAAAAAGTACTTTGTCTGGAAGTCAAGTGTGATCAGTGGTAACCTCTGAAAGTGCCTCAAGACACACACTGCACAGGATTTCTGATTTTTTATACTGTCATTTGTGATTAAAAATACCTAAACAATCTTCTTAAACAAGCTAGCTAGGTTCAGTCTTTACCTGAGAGCTGTCAGAGGCTGATCTATAAGATCCTCTTGTAGGAACAATACCGGTGAAATGTAATACATAACTAAACAAATTAAACACCTCAGACACAGATGGAAACTGTGAAATCTTTAAATCTCAAAGAAGTCCTTCAACTTGAATTTTTTTTCAAATCGATTATATGATTATTGGATAAATAAACTATGTGATTGTTCAGCACATAAACACCTTTTGTTAAATGTGTCCGTCAATAGACAATTCATATAAATGATACTAACTATCATCAAAGGAGTAATAATGCCTTTATTGGTGAATAAATCTCTAAAAGACAGATCAAATGGAGGTTAACTAGCCATGCATGACATTAGCAGGAATTAGTCTAAAAAGAACCTTGCAGGCATGCTGGCTACTGTATGTGGGGTGGGAAACAATGTGGGCCACACTCATGGAAGGACCTGCAAGGTCAAAAGCCTAACTCCGGCAAGGGCCACACTGGTTACTTTACACTATATAGTCTGGCAGCATTATTACTATTTTGTATTTCTCCATGGTTTTCTGTGGAGGTTCAAAGAGGTTTTTTACGTGGAACATCTTTTGACATTTCTGAAGAGTAGTAAGATGTGGATGCTGAGACACCAAGGTTGTACATGCATCCATGTAGACTGACTTCTCCACCCAACGAGCATCCCTGTGAAGGTTGCCTGGTCTTACCCAGCCTGGCTGATTAGAAGAGTGGTAGATGGAGGTGATCTGCTCACAGTCACACACACTGTCTCTGAATGTGGCTGAAAACTTCACAAGACCCTTGGACCTGACTTTTCTCCACACTCTCTCTGAAATTCAGTGAGCTCCCAAAGTCCACATAAGGTGTCAGATAAAAATATGAATTGCCTCTTTAAAAGCCTGGGAGTCTGTTTAGACAGGAATGAGCTCCATGGAGAAGAATTCAGAAGCATTACTTAACAGCAACAGATGATATGAAGCAAAAACTGATATGAAGTAAAAAAAAAAAATTAAAAATATTAATGAGCCACAAAGTAGTGTTCTATAGTTGTCTTTGCACATATGACTCTCTTGGTCTGAATCCCAGAAGTGTTTTCCAGCTGCAGTATAATTTTATTTAGCAGGCATAGCTAAGCAGTGGCAGTGTTTCTGCCACTGGTAACACTTCAACAGAACCTTCCCAGCACCTGCACCAACGATTGGACAGTAAAAAAGAAAAAATATTGCCAGCAGATCGAGCGAGGTGATCAATCACCTTTATCCAGCACTGGTGAAGCCACACTTGGAGTACTGCATCCTCAGTATAAGAGATATATGGACATACTGAAGAGAGTCCAGCGAAGGTCTGTGAAGGTAGTATGGGGCTGGAACATCTCTCCCCAACAGCACAGGAGTGTTGAGCATCCCAGCACTCTGCTGGAAGATGTTCAGTCACGATGCTCCATTTCCAGCAAGCACTGCTAACTCCAATAAGAGTCATTTGTATGAGGCCAGAGGCTAGCTTTTACCTTTTCCATGGAGATATATTACAACCAATAATAAGCAATGAGCTCTTTTTTCCCACATAAGATGAAATCAATGCACATTAGAATAGTTGGGCTGGAATTACACAGAATATTAATGACACCCTTGGTAAGTGCCAGTGATGAAAACTGGCTGGGTAAACTATTTCTCTATTCACAGAGCATTCCCAAATAGGACAACAGGGGTGCCTTTTGGGAGGGCATCAGCTACACCATGAGGTGTCTGAAGTTGGGACTCGGTGGTTGAACTGGTCCTTCAGGGTGCTTCAGGGTTGCCAGGTTCCTAGTCAGTGGAGAATAAAGTCCATTTCAGGTAGTGCAAGTGCCAGCTGTCATTGTATCTCTTTCTCCACTGACTGCAAAGGGACTCGAGAATGACTAGTTCAGATCTAACTATCCAGACCATAAATTATATCAGCTGAGTCTCACCCCGGATGACAAGGAAGGTTTGTCATGTTTTCACCTTTGGTTTTTAGGTACTCTCCAGTATCTTGCATGGACTTTTTGGTTAGACTTCTCCCTGGAGCTTGCATTCATTGCTCCTAACTTACTCATGTCACCAGATACAGATTAACTGAAGCCATTGACCTGACAGCAAGGAATGAGATGAGGATACAGCAGCATTGTAACCACATTTCCAGTAGATACTGCAGAGAAATAGATAATCAGAGAAATGATGACACAGGAACATAACACTAAAGACAAGTAAGGTGGAGTAAGCTGTATTGGGAAGAAATGTAGGTAATGACTGACTCAGGGAAAAAAGAAGAAAGGTCAACTCTTCCTCTTCTGACAGTGATAACTTATACAAAAAAAAAAAAAAAAAAAGCTAATTTGGGAAAATTTTACTAGAGAATTGCTCTCTGCTTCAGTGGGCTTTGAGCATATAATGCCAGAGCATGTTACACACTGGCTTTGTCTGCTCTTTTCCAGAATATGCAAAGTGATCCACAAGTGGCCAGTTGTCTACAGTACCAATGCATGGTATGAAAAGCAGAAGTAAAAAGTTTTGCTTGGCAGGCAGTTAGTTTCAAAAGAGTATCACAAAATGACATTTACAAATCTCAGTGAAATACAAGTATTCAGATCTTTTAGAAAACCTCCTGAAGGGCCTGAGTGATCAGGAAAGGTGGAAATTTAATAGCCCTGGACACTCATATCCTGAAATCATCCACAAACTAAGCACAGCAGGCAAAATCATCCATAGTTTTCTTTAGTTTTAACAGCTCAGGAGCAGGATAATGCAGTTGTGTTTATAGGTCCTGTGGGGAGAGACCACAGGTTTTAGGCAATAATGCTACACTGGCCTGTGGTAAGATCAAACCTACAGAAGTCTCTGTTGATCAGGTCTGGAGCCACGCAAACATTTTGGGGTGGTTCTTTGCAGAATTTTGCAGTTCTGCTGTGTCTCTGCCACCCAGCATGTCCTCATCACACTGCTTTAAGATTGGCCAGGCAATTCTTGCTACAGTGACAGAGAATTCCTTAATTAACAATTCCTCTACCTGTTTTCCTTGCCTATAATTATGTCATTAATGAAAACAAGCCTTCTAGTGCCCTGACACATCTTTGCATCACTCGATGAGATGAGCCAACCATGCAGACAAAGTCAACTCACTAGCTGTCTTCTTTCTAAAATGGATAAAACAGCTTTTGCCAGAGCCAGCAGTCGCAGAGCAATCTTTCCAGCTACACTACTACATTCTGCCTGCTGAAAACACTGATCCAGTAGAAGGAATAGCCCAGTCTTTTCTCCTATCAAGGTCTCTCCATGTCAAAGTTCATACTAGGCAGTGTTTTCCTCAATTCACAGTGAAAAACTGAAGCACTGAGGGCCGGACTCATGCCACCAACCTTTAAACAGAAACCATGTGGACATCTGCTTCTCAGCTTGTAACTCTTGCAACTCTTGCAATCTGCAAGGCATATGTAGGGCAAAGCTCACCTGAACTGTTTGAGGTGTTTGTTCTCATATGTTTCAACAACATGTTTTAGGTATTATTACCATTTGTAATAACCTAATTAATATAACTGCTAATAATAGTAGCTATTGTTGTCTTCTAAAGAAGAATAGAATAGAATAGAATAGAATAGAATAGAATAGAATAGAATAGAATAGAATAGAATAGAATAGAATAGAATAGGTCTCTGAGAAGTATCTATTCATTTAGTATCTCACATGAACAACTGCATTGGGGTTTACTCTGGAAAACAGATCCCCCATGCTTCAGGATCCCACCCAGAGTGAAATCCAAAGCTTGGATTCTGAAATCTGAATATCCAACTGCATTTCTCTAGAAATTCAACAATAGTTACATACTGGGATTTTGGACTCTGTTCAGATACCAGCTTTTATGATGGTATTTACCCTAAAGCAAGTGATAATGATTTTATGTAAACCATCCTCCTGCCAGTTGGTAAACAATACAATACTAAAGCGTGTGATACCCTGTTTTTGCTGATCCTGACTGATCCCCGTTTGAGGCACTATTAACATAGACAACATTTTGTTTTCCCCTAGGAGCTCCTTGGAGGACAATTAGTTAAATCCACTACTCTAATCATGTGGATTTGTTTTGGAGCAAGACAATCTCATAACACAAAATGCCTATTTCAGTTTGAACAAGCAGATTTATTAAAGCTTTTACGTGCACACTGAGTAGCTACCATACACAAAATTAAAATTCATCTAGAGTCAAAGAGAAAATACAAGCAAACTAAATGCTACAAGAGCAATAATATTACTAGCTCTCACATCAAGCTTGTAGTCAGTGTAATATTTTATTGTTATTCATAAGAAAATAAAATAGTAGTAATACTTTCTGCTCATGGCCAGGTCCTGATACATTTACATATCAAAGACCATCTTCTTTTAACAAGTTCTGTGCTTTGCTTTCTGTGCTGGGAAATGCTAAGGTTGTGTAAGGCTCTGCAATACTGGGGATGAAGATTTTATGAAGACTCATCCTTTAATAAAGAGGATCCCAGCATAGTACACTGAGGCATAGGCTGGGACTGGCCCAACTGTAGCTGATCTCAGAGCTACAAAGCTGAGTCCCCACCAGGCTGAGACCCTCAGCATCTCCATAGAGCCAAAGACAATTTTCTGACTCGCTCCAACCATGGCACCATTTTGCCCTTCACAAGTACTCCTCATAGAACCTGTTACCCTCATCCAGAAGAAAGAAAAAAATGATTCATGCAATTATGGTCTGGGATGACTTCATTTAGCCTGATTAATTGCACAGGCATAGTGTCTAATCCCCAAATTTAGAATGGTGGCTGTGTTCTAATTATATCCTCTGATAGCGTAATTCTCTCTTTATAGCCCAACTAAAAATAGTTCATACACATTTTTGCATTACTCTCATGTGAAAGGGGAAATCCAGCACCTATCACTAGATCCTGTAGACAACCCTTAATTTATTCAGCTTTAAGGATCCTGAGACCTGCTGAGGAATCCATTCCCCCAAGCAAGACAGTTTTCAGGCAATGCAGGGGCAGATTTGTCCAATCCTCATCCTGCACACAGGAAAGCTAAAGCTGGGAAGAGGTCTGGACATCCATTAGCAGTGGGTGCATTGGATATTGCTATTTCCCTTCTGGACATGGTGAAACAACATGATCAGTTCAAGTAGATTGTCCAAAATCACAGAAAAAAACACTGTTGGGATTAGAAGTGAAAACTTTCTGATGTCTGGTTATCATCTTTACCTCTTAAATGAGAAAACTGAGGCAGAGCTGGATTGAAGACACCAGTAGCTATATTTTCATACATATTTTCTGCCCTACTCTTCATTAATGTTCTTCGGTATGGATTTCATCCCTACATAAACATGTTTCTCCGAGTACACCAGTACATGCAGAGGTAGACTTAGTTACAACTATATATAGGCCCCTGATACACTTCCAGATAAAAATTATCTATAGCTGCTATATAACCTATATATAGAGACATAATCACAGCCGTGTGAAAGGGTTCTAGTGGTTGAATAGTAAGGTGGAAGAACCATGCCCAGAGGGGTTCAACTGCTGTCAGGGTGGTGAGTAGTCAAGGCCGCGCTTGGATGGCTTTGGTGGGAGATTAGACCTGAAAGCAAAGTTAGGGCATTTGCAAACAGCAAACATCATTTGTTGAGATTACATTTTAGCTGTACAGCCATTATATTACCACAGTCCAGCAAGAAAGAAGTCAATTCAGCCAGGCACATCTCTGAACTGCAGAATCATCAGATTCAGGCTGTGCTGAGATGCTCTGCTGAAAACCCCATGCCACTGTGGGCTTTGCTTTGCCTCAGTGTTTCAGAAGATGAACAAGATTGTGACAGTGGGGAGATTTTGAGGTACTGCAATTGATTTATTTGGGCTTTTTGAGCCTTGGTATATTTTCCTTGCAGTTACTCAGTAGCAGTGCAGGCCTGATCCACTGTGTATCCATTATACTAAGCACTTTCTAGAAGTCAGGTACAAAATCTGGTTGGAGACCTGCCCCTGAAGTCTACTGAGGACCAAGTTACATTTAGTTGAGACTGCAGTCCCTTATTTGAGTCCCTTATTATCATTTTATTACTGCTTTGGCGAGAGGATATGTGGAGAAGCAAATGAAGGAATAGAAAGCCAGTCCAGTTTTTATTTCTTTTATAATGTGTCGTGTACTATTATGCATGTTATCATTTACTTAAATATATAATCACCATATTATGTTTAGTGGCTAATTGTTTTATTTTGGTTCTTTTCTATCTCATTAGACCAATATACTGTTCCCATCCTTTTTGTAATAATAAAGGGAATGATAATAATAACAATGGAACCATCCCCAGTGCTGCCTGTCAGACTCTTTCCATAGTAAAGATGCTCCATTCACATTTCATGTTAGGTCTCACATCGCTGCATTATACTTGGGCTCGATGTCTATATTCTGCTGTGGTGTAAATGACAGTATGTGATTTAGAAACAGGAGAATTAGGGAACAAATTAAAATCAAAATAAAATAGCTGACCAAAGACAAGACAGAGTGTTTGGATAAAAATGTTTTATAGTAACAGTTTTAGGTTTTCCTAGATCTCCAAAAATATTTTTGATCTCTAGATCTTAGATTGCACCCACATCACAACCGAATGCAGGTAGTAGGAAGTGTGTATTGTGCTTTAGACAGCTAAAATCTCAATAATTTGCCAAATCTTGCTGCATCTCCGTAGCACTGAGCTCAAAAACAATCTCGAGTTTTGGGTACAAAACACAGGCATATGATACAAGATCTTGATTTGATTTCAAGCCCTAGCCTTTTTCCACACCAAATTGCTATAACCTTTGCTTATGTAATAAACAAAATGCTTTTTAAAATAACTTGAATTTTTTTTTTCCAGTAAAATTTTACTGATATTCAATTATATAAATATATATAAATATAGATTTAGGAAGTATATTCATTTAAAGTATTTATTTTCAAAATACACAATAAAAATATAGTTTTAACACTTTATTAATCCTAAATACATTAGATCAGTTTCACAGATCATCAGATCCGTCCATAATAAGAAAGTTCTTATATATGTTTCCAGGCATTAAATGTTTACTTGTGAGGAGCCCCATTGCAGATGCAGGCTGAAATTCTTGATTCCCTAAATCAATAGGAGACCTCCACTGACCTCCAGAAAGTCAGCCTTATTAGGTACAGCTAACAGACAAATCTGAACTAGAAATTGTAATCTGTGAGGATGAAAAGAAAAATGAAAACCAAACCATGAATAAAAGAATTCCTACATATGACTGCAAAGTGAGGGCTGAATCCTCAGCTGACGGATTTCTACCTCTCCTGTAGATTTCCTTCCCAAGGCTGATATTAGACCATTACATTTAGCACCCCATGCCCAAACCCAGTGAACCGTGATTCAAAGTATCAAAGTGTTCAAATTACAGCATCCCACTATTTCCCCCCATCTTTTCAAACTCAAGATTTTACACACAGCATCAGCTGACATAGGAAACATCATCTTATTTGGTCAACCTTGTTCTCCTAGCCTGCCAACTGCTTTGAGCTAAACAATCAATGCTGTCCTTCTCAACTTTTTCCTTTCCAATTAATTAATTTAAATTGACCATTAAGTCAGCAGAGTTTTTGATTGATATTTTCATTAACAACCCTCTCATGCAGACCTGTCCAACACCTAAGAAATGTATGATAATGTCCAATCTGCATGAAGGGGTCTGAACATCTCCCTTCACCTCTCAGTGCTAGTGAGTTATTACTCGAATTGTGCTTGCTGTTTCATTGAGTGTAATTTGAATACAGATTAGCTGCCCCAGTGTTCCAGAGCTTTGGCATTATCATTACTGGGGACAGTAATTTGACTGATGAACACACGGGTTATCACAAGGTCATCACCTTCACAGTATTGGAATGGTCCATCGTCCCAATTTTGGAGGGAAGGAGGCTAAACCTTTCAATAGCAAAATTAAGTCCTGTAAATTAACTTGTCCGATAACTTATTGAATAAATCCTTTACTAATTAAAGAACCAATAAGCCCCTTTGTTCTCAGATCTTCAAAGGCTTTATTAAAATCAATGAAGTAATATCAATTTAACAGTATTTTTTTTTGTAACAGGAATTAAGATCCTTCATCCAATTAGACACAAATGTTTTGTATATATAAAATTATTTTAAATGTTAGATGGTAAAAGGAAAGATACTATATTTATCTTATGGAAGTAATTATCTGTCAGCCACGCCTTCCCAAAAGACATATTCTTTCTTCATTAGCACTCAGAAAGTGTAAACATAACTGAAGATTTTCTTCAAACTTACAAAAAAACCACATTTATTTTATTTGACTGGGGACAGTGTCACACGGAGACACTATTACACTTACCCTGCATTTTATACAGCATAAACAGCACTGAAAAATGCAAACAAGAAGAAAAGGCATAATTTGAACTAAAACACAAAAGCTGATCTTTAAGTAATAATTTTGCAAACATCAGTGGGACAAGAATTTGATTTGCTAAGCTTTCTCCTAAGAAACCTGCATCTGAAGTAGTTTTTTTGGTTACAAATTAAATGAGTGTGGTGGCCTCAAGTCAATCTCAGCTGTTTTCCACCCAGACCATCTGCTGGTACGCTTGGTATTATCTGTTGGCCAAGGTCCTTGAAAGGACAAGGGGTAATGGTTTTAAATTAGAAAGGAGTGGATTTAGATTAGAAATCAGGAGGAAGTTCTTTACCACAAGAGTGGTGGAGCACTGGAACAGGTTGCCAAGGGAGGTGTCTGAGGCCCCATCCCTGGAGACATTCAAGTCTTGGAGCTTGACAAAATTCTGAGCAACCTGCTCTAGTTGAGGATGTCCCTGCGGTTGGACTAGATGACCTCTAGAGGTCCCTTCCAACCCAGACATTTCTATTTTTCTATGTTTCTATGTAATTTGTATGTAATAACATATAGTTTAGGAGAAAAGGTACAGCTACATGAAGCAGACATCATAATGTTCAATTACATCAAGTCTAGCTCCAGATAAAGGCATCATTTTTATTTTTCCAAACTTAACAGTTCTGATGAAAATAGCATTTAAAAGGTGCAGTTGTATTTAATGTCTTTGCACAAATTCAGGAAAAATAAGTTCTATCTTTTTTAAGTAAAAATCTGAAAATTGCACATTTTCAGAAAATTACCAAATTCCACCAGAACATTTTGATGATTTAAAGTTTTCACAGAGGTCCCTGTCTGAAAAATTCTAATACATGTTAGTGTTTTCTCTCAAAGTTTCAAAATTTATGGTATTTAGAACAATATTATCAACTTTTTCAGGACACGGCTCAAATCTACTTTTACTGAAACTTTATTATATTTAAGTATATTCTGAACCATATTTCTCATTGAGACAGGACTACCAGTAATGCTATGTGCCTACACATTGACATAAGGAAGGATATTACCCAACTGGGTCCTTTTCCAGACCCTGCAAAATTCCATTACTTCAGTGCTTGGACCATAGAGCTGTTACAGCACTGCATATATTTGGTACAATATGAGAACTGGGCTACAGTCTCATCTGCAACCTTCAGAGCAGCAAAACAGGAGTGTTGCTACCAACACAAAGGATCCTTCTGATGAAGTGTCTCCACACAAGTGTTTTGCCCCAAAATAAAATAGCTATTAAAAAAAAAGAAAGGGTACAAACACCAAGCCATCAACAACATCTGACCCCTCCTGCAGCTGACATGATCCCTACAGTACACAAGGCTGGCAAATAGGTCTAAGATAACAGCTCCTGCTAGGAAAGGTGCTGCTGACTGTCAACTTTTAAGTTATCAGGCTCTGGTATCCTGTCTGAGAACATCCAGGCTCCTCATAATCCAAGATAGAAATCTGCAATGTCCTGTCTGAGTTGCCTTTCTCTTGTCAAAAGAAAAGACTGAAGAAAAGGTGAACCTGAAATCTGCCCTTCCTGAAGATCTAAAGACTGAACCATGGGCTGTAGTAACATGTCTTTATTGCTCCAAGGCATTTAAGTCTCTGTCTCTATCACCCCAGAGAAATGTTTCCAGTACCAGGTTTAGAGAGGGCCACTCCAAATCCTCCACTCTTGAACGTATGCAGCTGGCCATAAGCAGACAGGTTGCACTGATCAACCAATAGGAACCTGTTGTTTAGCGCATTGGAAACTCTCTTGGAAAGTGGGGGACGAGCATGGCACTGGATCCAAATTTACCCCTGCTAGTGTCAATGATGTTCTCAGCACTGAGTCCCTTTGGAAAAGCATGGCATCAGTCCCCAGTAATTAAAAGATAATGATGAGAGAAATGGAGACAGAAGAAATGCCTTTGACCAGGCCTTTGAAAAGTAACCTGGTGTTACCAGCTGAGGAATTCGGAAGTTAAATCCTGTTAAAAAGACTTTTCTAAAACCACTTTCAAAATCCTGTCACAAAAACCAGAACAACTTGTTGAGGTTTGTGCAGAAAAGTTTCATCACAGCAGGATTCACTAATGTTTTTGTCACATCTCACTTTTAAAGCTATTCTAAATGTATCCCAATTCCACGCCACTTCATCCTGCATTCTCCCTACATATTATTTTTGACCTTCACAGCATTTTGCCATCATTAACTAATTAATTCTCACAATATCCCTCTGATGGAAGCAAGTAAATACCATTATCCCTCTTTTAAACCTATCCAAAGAGGCCTTGTGCAACAGCTTTGACTGAGGCCATCATGTTTTCTTCCTTTACTTGGTCTCTCATCACCAAGGCAGAGCAATTAGATCCCAACCTTTTCTGGCTCCTAGTCTTGGATCCCTAAATCACACTTTTACTGACATTAGTGAGCTACTTAGGTCTAGAAGATAAAGAGCTAAAACTCAGTAACATCTTCTATGACAATCCCACTCTATAATTTTTGTTGTTGTTGTTGTAAGACAATGAACAGCAATTGCTATTTGCTGCTACCCACAGAAGAAGACAGGGAGCAAGATCTAAAAAATATTTGCTCTGTGAATGAATTTGGTCTATGTAAATCAATTAGTCATCAAAACAATTTGACACTCGGAAAATTGAATCTTCAATTAGATGTTATCTTCCCAATATCCTTTATATCCTCCCTGGGTAGAGATAACACCTTTGTTATCTCGCTGAGAATCCACCTCCCCTACTTTAGCAGAAATGATCAACTGATAGTTATAAAACCCTTGATGTTTGTCCTTGAATGAGAGAGTCCCACAGAGACATGAAAACATTAGAAGCCACGGGATGAAACATTAGTTACTACAGCCTCAATAGTGAGATTTTACAGCCTGGTTAAAGTGAGCGATTCCAACCTTTCTGCAACACTTGTGATTTAAAGGTATCTTTACTTTGGAAGCTGCTTCTGAACCCTGTTACTGGCAAGAATGGGACAAAAATAAAAAAAAATATTTTCTTTTTCAAGGAACAGTCATAGTACTTTGTACCTACGCCTTCTCTATGCTTGGCTAAGGAAAGTGCCATGCTTGTAGGAAAAGATTCAAATCCAAACTGCAAGGAGTGGCTGCAGCATACCTTGGAGTTCAACTTTTGTTTTTCACCAGGGACACGGTGTCTGGGTGAACCTACATGGCAAATCCAGTATGTGCTCAGCTTTGGGCAGAGGAAGGTGAAGACAAGCATAGAAGGAGGGTTAGACTGGAGGCCCTACATCTATCTGTGCATTAGAGGCCAGAATTTCCTTGTAGGGTGTGTTTGAGGCAATACCAATGGAGAAATACACTGTTCTGAAGTGATGCATAGTGAAAATATGCATTTCTCATTTGGATTCTGGGCTTTATTGAATTTTCTATATTCATTATGGTTCTTCCTCTGGTGCTGGCATTTTATTTTGTTGGTTGAGGGTATTTTTTGTGTATGTGTATTTTATACCATGAGCAGTTCTAAATGTCACATTATCTAGGATAGGAAAAAAGCAATGTCAAATTAACCTCCAGACCTGTCTATCTGCTAATCCACAATGCAGCTGCTACTCCTCACTTGTAGCTCAGTGAAGGTCCCCATGATATTTCTTGGCAACTTTTGTCTAATCAGAAGTTGCTGAGTATATAGAGCCCACATTAGCATGATTCCTGCATATCAAATCAAATCCATTGATTTAGTCTAGCTGTCGATTTGACCCTCACAGTCTCAGTTCATGTCCCCTTCAACCTGTTCCCTGAGGAAGAGCACAGCAATTTGGAGCTTACTGATCCTCTGAGATCCACCTGGTCCAAACACTGAAATACAAGGATCATTCCACAAGATTGGGAGATTGAGTCTGACTCAAGCAGTGATCTCCTCATGGATCCTCATGAGTAGGAAACAACCATCTGTCATGCTGAATATGATCTATGTGAGAACCACATCCCTGACACCCATTACTCCATCAAACTATCAGTGAAAGTCCTGTATTTGGGATAACTTCAAAACTGGACCAGTGCATGGACTAATTTTGATATAAGCTTGAGTCATTTACCTGATCCAGTAAATACAGAGGTCACATAAGGTGCATAGAGTCCTAGTGGAAAGGAAAGAAATTCAACTCTTCACTGCAATATTAAAACTATATAGCAGAAAAAAATGTTCCTCTATGTCTCAGTAAAAGTCAGATTTGCCCTAATCATAATCTTACTCGAGATGGTTTGCTTTTTTACAGTGCAGGGGACAATTATTTATTTTAGATTAAATTTAGATCTCAGCTGTGAACAGTGATATAGAATATAATCCCTGAAAACTCAGTTGCATTTAAAAACAAAGATTATGGCTTCTTTAACCTTCAGAAACTATATCCTATTATAAACCCATGTTAGTTACCTGGTGTAAATATACTAAAATCAACATCAGATAAATACAAGCTGCATCAAAAGATTTAAGGCACCTGTTGTGTATTTAAAAGAATTATATCTTGTTTATGGTACAGTATAAAATGCACAACTGATTTATATAACAGCTAGCCTATTGCAAGGGAAATCTCATTTCAATCATAAATGGCAGAAGTTGATTTAAGAATTCATTCTTTAATGGGTCTGCAATGTTCAAATTTAAACTCATTCAATTCATCAGCAAAATATTCAATATGGGGCACAGGGAACTCATTTAGGCAAACAGCGACTTTTAATATAAATTTTCCAGGAGATTTCTTCATCGATTCAGCAGTTTAGTGCAAAATGATTTGTGCGATACATTCTCGAGGATCAATGCAGGCCAAGTCAATGGCTAATATAAAACAATCATCCCACCGACTACAGAGAACGTGTCAATGAACTTTGACTTCACACTGAACTGCTCTGTGGAAAGAAGAGGGAAGTCTGATAAAAATTAATCATAACTTCTCCCTCCTCCCCTTACCCATTGTCGGTTATTATTGTTTGTATTTCAACATAACTTGGAAATCTTATATGGGTCTAGAGCCCTGCAGTGCTAGATTCTGCATAAACACAGATGAAGATACCACCTTTCCCTTAAAAATTAATATCTTTAATCCCCTCAAGTCTCTTGGCATGAGTCATCATCTTAACTAAATGTGAGAATTACAACGAGGAGGTGACTGAACTGCTATGGCTTGAACTAGAAAGATTCTAAGAGACTTCTGAGCCTCAAATCTCTCTGGACAAGGCCAAAAAAATAAGGACCCTAGCATAGCAGTGGCCTTAACAAGGTGCATCTTTATGTTTTGTGCAGTTAGAGTTACCCTTTGGAGAGTCTCAGTGGTCATTTTGCAGGATCAGAGTCTAAGAAAAAGAAGGGTGACGCATATAATTTCATTTGTTATTCTCCCTAAATTGTAGAGCCATACCTAGAAATCTTTGGATGGGCTTCTGGTGAAGTCCACTTGCAGTTGGTAATAACAAAGTTCATTTATCCATCAACCCACACTTAACTGAGTGATTTCATACATGACCAGAGACTTGAAGAGTGCAGCAGGTTCCTGGAGAGATGAGTAAAAGGCAGTGTGGGGATAACTGCAGTTTTTAACATAAGTAGAGTCAAGTGAGTGAGAGTGGTGTCACTGATAATAAAGCGGTGGGATAAAAGAAAAGGGCGCTTGACAATGGATGGGAAACCTGGACAAGAGGGAAGTATATGAACATGGGCAGGTATCTGGGGCTAATTGTAGGGACCCGGTGGAATATTATGGAACAATGTTACTAAACAAGGTCTTGCCTAATCTACAGCTCAGCATGTTGATGATGGAGCAACATCTGAAATGTTTCTCATTCTATATATAGCTCTGGCCACTGAAGTGCCTGGAAATAGGCTAGTAACCATTTAAGCAAGTTGTCATTTAACAAAAGCAGGTACAATTGCACATCTTGTACTGCTGGATTACCTCAGTCCTAGACTCATAAACTTAAGTTTGAATTCTGTCTCACAAAAGGCTTTTTCAGTTGGCAGAATTTGACTGAGTGATGATGATTTGCATGTTGATGTTGTTGTTCACGGCTGAGTTCAGAGGCACTCTGGAAATCAATTTTATTGATTGTTTCGGACTCTCTCAGTTTTTTTAAAAACATCACCTGAACTACAAGGGACAATTTACATAATTTTACATCAATTTACATGTGTTACATAAACAACAGGTACACAGGCCTGGTCTTCCAAATCAATGACTTCTGGAGGGACTATAGTTTGGCCTCACTTTACTGCTTAGATTTAGTTTCAACATGTATCTGGAGTACAGCTGGGACATGTTCTTGGGTCAAAAGGTGGGAAAAATGCCAGATCCCATTGTTTAAAGGTAGTTTTGCAGGTGTGAGTGGGAAATGGAAGGACATAGCATCATGGTGTAAGAAGCAGCTCTACAATTTTGTCTCCAAAAAGACCTCCATTTGTTCAGATGGAAGTTTCATTCCTGAACTTCATGACCTAATTCGGAAAACTGATGAGAGAAAAAGTGGGACATTCATTTGGGTTCAGATTGAAAAATGAAGAGATTGGATACTGTTTTCAATAGATTTTTGGTAATCTGATACATTTGAAGTCTGAATATAGCCTTAAATAACACTGAATGCTATATAAACAAAAGTCAAATAAGATCAGAGTTGGTTGTAAATATCGTCAATCATGTCAGAGAGTGGCTGTACATCTTGCATCCTAACCCTGCATCCTTCAGGGAGTGTAAGATTTAATGACTGCAGTAAAGTCTGTCAACTACATAAGGTGCATTGTAACACTTGTTTAATGTTTTTTGCTATGTACCCAGATACCACACATTTCTGAAAACAAAAAATGCAGCAGGAAAATAATCCAACACTTGAAGTAGCAGAAATTTTCAGGTTTCACTATCCCACCTTTGGCTGGTGTTGGGGAACTACTGTCAAAGTCTGAAGGATCCCTGAGTGCACTGTAAGTTTATAAGGTTATAAAGGCTTTCATGCTGCAGAAAGTTTACTGTGTAAATTACAACAGCAAGAATTTCAAGCAAAACTTTCAGTCATATTCAACTAGAATAAAGTACATAGGACTTTTTCACACATCTCTTGAAATTTTTAATCTTCCCACTGACTTCAATAAAGTTTGACTCTGACTTCTTAAGACATTTTCTTGCTCAGGTAAAGTAACCTGTGGGGTGTTTTTCAGTGTTGCTGAACAATCAGAGCACTCATTGACTGAAAATTATCCCTTGTTATCTATCAAAGGGCACTGAATTTTGGAGCTTTATATTTGTTATGACTATCTAAAGATTCAAACCATCTGATAAAAAGGGCCTCAGTAGTTTTGTAATATGTAAATTACTTCATAGTTGGCACCACAAACTGGAAGCATTCAAAATCTTTTCTGCTTTGACAATCAAGAATAATCAAGGAAATTGAACAGCAGAAATTATAATTAGACTGCTAATCCGAAAATGAGTTTCATTTCACCTTTGCAATGTCACGGGGGAGATGACACCAAAACCATTACCTTAGTTGTACCATATTTCCTTACCCAAGATGGGAAGGCCAGTACAAAAGGTTTACATGCAAACCCCACTGTAATGAAAATCAAAGAATATATTGATTTCATTTCCAAATTATTAATCAACTTCACAGCTGAACAAAGATATTGTATTGCTTAGCTGAAGCAAATCCTAACATCTTTGCCTCTGGCTAGGAGTCCAAGAACTGATGAAGGACAAAATGGTAATGTACGTACTGTACACATCTGGGGAAGCTCAGCATTCTTAAGGAAGAAAAATACTCGTTGTACAGCAAAAGAAAAAAGGTTTTGTAATATTCAGGCAAAGGAAAAATCACAGAGGAATAGCATATGTAAAAGATCATCTGGCTTCAAGATAATAATTTCCCATTCAAACTCACTCTTCTAAGAGAGTGAAACAGGAGGAGTGAAGGATATAGCAATACAACAACTAATGGCCCCATTAGAGATAGTGCCTCAGGAAATTTGACTTTTTAAAGTATTTTTCCAGTGTATTAGTCTTTTTACAGAAGAAGACATTGATAACCAAGAGGAATGGATAACCAGAGTCCAGAGGAGGATATCAGTTAGGGGACTGTGCAAACAATACAGAGGGCTGGGTCATATAGCAGAACTAGAAATGTGAGATAGCAAACAGGCTGCCAGATTAGATCCATAATTCTTGCAAGATGCAAAAATGTTGTACTGATAAAAATCACAGTGTGCACAACTGAAGGGAGAATATGTGAGCTGCAACTGCCCAGATCCTACGCAGTCACTAAGAGTTACCTGGTACTCAGGGAAACAGAAAATCAGGATAAAGAGAAAAATAAATGTCATGAAAGAAAAATGCACACATGAATGACATAAACCCTGTCTAAAGCATATCACATCCTTCATAGATGATTTTTTTTATTCCAAGATCAATTTTAAAAAGCCCACAAACTTATGTAACACTTATAAAGTTTGACTTTTACCCCCTGAATTTTACCATATCTTCTGAAATTTTTTTTCAGCCGGCACTCAGATCCAAACTTTGGTGATAGATCTTGATTGGAGATATGGAAACAATGCCAAGCAGAATTTGTTTATCATGGTAAATACTATCCAGAACAGCAAAGACATTGAACTCCTTCAACCTGAAATGGAATAGATATGATAACATTTCAATAAGGTGCAAACAACTATTTTAGAGTATTTGCTACAAGCTATAGCTTGTGAGATGCTAGATACCCCCCAAGAGACAGATATCACACTGGTCTCAAGTGTTTTGCAATGTCACATCTCTAATTCATTTGTATTCACCCATATTTGCTGTCTATCAAAGACCAATTATGTGAGCTTAACTCTTGCTTTCTTAAGAAATCCACTTCTGTACAAAACTTGGGGTGAGACAGCTGGTGGGACAGAATTACAAACTGATGGACATATTTACAAACTGCTCAACCCTTCTGGTGGTGAAAGGACAACAGTACATGTCCACACTTGGACAGCTCCAGTTGATGTAATTTCTATCTGAAAGGACTATATTTTTGTGGTCTAAACAATTAAAAGTTAACCAGAGTAATACCCTTTGGAATCTTCTAGCAAGTGATTTGATTTGTGTCCATGTGGTTCAATGGAGAGAAACGAAAAATACAGCTAAAAAAGTTGGTGGAGTGTGAAGGTTCTGAAACAGCATCTCAGTTCTGTTTTACTTCCTCTCCCTTAAAAAAGCATCCCCAAACTGTCTTACCCATCTTCTACATTGTGTCCATTGTCAAAACTAAATAGTGCAGCAATCTGCAGCATCATTCCAGATTTACATTATTTGCCACAAGTGTATAATGGCAGAGCCAAGGGCGAAGACCTGTCCTTGTGATAAAGACTGTGTAGATGCAGAGCAAGGAACAGTGTGGCTATGAAGAATTTACAGTGTTAACAGAGGGAACAGGGCATTGTATCTCCAGAGATGATGAACTGAAAATTAGCATTTTTTCCCCTGAATTGATAATGAAAACAAACACCATTGCATTTCTGGTTTTGTCTCGTTCTAACATGTTTGTATGATCCTTGGGGAAAAGTATGCCAACAGCATTTTTTTCATGTCCATTAGCAAATGAGAATTTAGAAAGCTGCAGCAGCTTCAAGAGCAAGCAGTCACTGCACTGTGCTTCATATTGAAGCATCCTCATCAGTTTGATGTTATTGCAGACATAAGCAGAGGCCAAAGCTGAATTTTTATGCCAGTTACAGATTTCCAGCCCCACTGATTACCATATTCCTTTCATCTAATTTCAACAGGATGGGAAAAGATCTAAACTTTCCAAACTATGCTTCTGTACCTATTGCAAAAAATGTCTGATTTAAAATGCAGTCACCTTTCAGGAGGAAAGCAGCAGTAATTCAACAGCAGAAAAAGCACGCACAGCAATTCAGCACAAAAAATTACTAATTCCAGACAATGCAAATTGGCTCACTCCCACAGTCATGTGGAAATGAGAAGTAGCTGAAACCTTGCTTTTACTAGCACACTGTTCTAGTTCTTTTTAATCTAGTTTTGCTGAGTTGCCCACCCTGTAATTGCAATTGCTTAATGAAAAGGAGAGGGAATTTGGGGTGAGGGCATGGGAACTGAAAGGTGGAACAATAATTAACTGGGTCCTCACATGACATTTTTGTGATTAGCAAAGGGGGAAACCATAAAAGTGAGGGGAGGCGTTGAAGAGGATGGAGGCAGAAGAAGGAACAGACCACACTAAATCAGGAATCTTTACTTTTCCTCTTTAAACGAATGAAACCAATACACTTTGATAGTGCTGGTGAATATGCCTTATCACTGACTGAAAATCAGATTTGGTATCTCTTTGATTTTCAAAATACTACTCAATCAAGCACACTTAACTGCAGAAATTCAGTATTTTTTATATCTTAAAAAAATCAGTGCAAGCAAATCTGCCAAACCTCGCCTCTGGCTACAAGTCTAACAACTGTTGAAGGACAAAAGATAATATATGTGAATACCATTGCCATGGTTCACTGGGTTAAAACAAACGGCCCCCATTTGACCTTTAAATTGAAGGGTTTCCCTTTATATCACTAGAGGCAAAATGCATGGACATGAGTACAACAACAAAAAGGGAACTTGGGGAGCTGAGACGTATTTGATTTGTGAGATTTTTATTCACTTTTAAGGGGATATTTTTTCTTTTCCTTTGGAGGGGGGTACAACCAAAAGTCAAATTGATGAAGAGAAATGAAATCTGAATCTGGCCTTGGTTATGTTCACTACTGGTTGGTTGGTCACCCTGAGGGGAATGATACGTGTGCAGCTGGGATGATGAATTGGGTTTGTTTAAGTCATCATTACATTGTACTTTTTTATGGACCTCAGTATTTATAACACTTAAAGTTGATTGAGTAATGTGGGTTGCCTTGGCATCTCCGCTGGTCAGCCAGGGTGACGGGCCTTGACAGCAAACATGAAGATATTACTGCTCCAAGACTGGTCCAGGATGTCGGGCTAATCTTAAGCAATCTGCTGCTTGCTCTTGTGTGTAATACACTGTTGAAAACTTTCCCTGTGAGTGCATATGTAGGTATATATGTAGGCTTCTGTATATTTGGTGAAGAGCTCAAGTGATTCATAACTAGAAGAAGAAAATGGCTGATTTAATTGAATTAATTTTTCATTTTGAAGTAAAATCTGAGCTGAAGAATAGCATCCTTATAAATTGGGAATAAAGTGACTTTAAACTACATTTAATATATTCATCTTTTTGCGTTAGTGTCCCCTCTGTTTCTGTCAGACTCCATTCATCTTTCTGTAACCATCAAGAGAAAATATATGATTGAGGAGCGAAATGTGTTCAAACACCTTTCCTTGATGAGAATGACAATGATGATAGACTAATTATCTTTAAGCCACCAGCCTCAAAATAACAAAGTCTAGGCAAGTGGAACTGTGCAAGTGTCCAAATGTAACAGAGGCAAATCTAAAAGAGGCAGGCGTTGTTCCAATGCAACTGTGCATTCATTTGTACCATGCTTGGAAGCATAGAGGTAAATGTGTTACCTCAACGCACATTGCCTTTTGTGATTATTGTCAATGTCAGAATTTTACTGTACGTAAAACAACATCTTGCATATTTAAACCCAAAAGCAAACATTGAAATTAATTATAGAACTACCTTTGACTGGATAGTACTAGTAGCATGAACAAAGTCTCATTTTATGTTTGTATATAATGCATATTAACCCTCCAATACGTGTGCTTCTGCATGTGGATGCACACGACTATGTACATGTGTCTACCTGTGTACACCACAACATGGAACAGTGAAAAATTGTACTCAAAGATTGGGAAATGCCAGAGCTAACATGTCCTGGTCACTAGCGCATCATGACACAGTCTTCAGTAGTAATCTAATTTTTTCTCAGAAGCCCTACCTCGTTCAGCACAGAGGGAGCAGCTGGTCAATATTGTGTTTTATTGTCATTATTCTGTCAGTGACCCTGCAATTAGTTTACTACACATTATCCTCATCCCATCCTTAGGAAAGAATTATCACCCTGTATGCCTGTATTTAGCATTATTTGACTATATAAGACCAGTGATTCTTCTGCCTCTTGCAGAGGAAGTTAAAGGGAAATTTGACTTGGAATATAATGTGAAAGAGAGTGTTTTCCTGCTCTGTTTTCCCTGCCCATTTACCATGTCCACTTGCCTAAACCAAGATCCAGTTTGGAGGGCTTCTTTATCAACTACTTTCCCAGCTATACATTCCTTATCTCTCTGATTCCGCCTGGTGTCAAAACTTGTTCTCAGCTGCATGGCACAGGTCCTGGCACTAGCAAAGGTCCTCCACCTGCTGTGAAGCAGACATGGTCTCTGCCATACTTTGTATAGGTATTTTGCTGCCTGGCACAGATGCTACTGAGCAGCTGACAGTGGTAACTCATTAATAAACTATAGTTCCTACTGCTAACATAGGAAGTCAACAGGAGCTGCTACCTTGTGCAGAAGATGTCTTTTGTGGTCAGTGTAGCAGTCCCTGCTGGCTCCATTGAACAAACTTTGGAGCCACTGCCTCACTCATCCTCAAGTCACGACTCTTTCACTGTCATGTCTTGGATGTGGTTGGTTGAATTGTCATGAAGAGCATCATGTACACAGAGAGAGAATCCTCCAGCTTGGCATGTCACTATTTTTTCCTTCTGGAAGACCTGACATCAACCAGTATGTGCCTTCTAGCCTCCATGGGAATAAATGACCAGAATGGCTCCTAGACATAGCAGTTTGTCCTAGGACATTGCCTCCTAGGGATGGATTTAATCAATACTGATATTTTCTTTTTTGTTGGTATTTGGCTTTTCGACATTAATAGCTTTTTAATACGTAACTTAGGCATGAAATGTGATTTCAGAAGTTTTTCATTGAAAGGAAAAATTGTTACATGAATACTAAGTGTGAGATGAGAATTCTAAGCCTCAAGCACAATCTTGGTTGTGTGAAGTAACTATACTAAATGATGGCCACGGCAAGTTTTAGCAGTTGAGTGTGCTGGGAGGTGTTATTTTTGCACCAGAGTTTCATGGATACTTGCTGAAAGCCCAAGTGCTGGTAGATTCATAAACAAGGGCTTTGGTGTGGATTGCTTTTATACAAGGGAAGCTAAAGGCAGCATGCCGATTCATTTCCGGGGTCACATTGCAGCACAGGTTGCTGCAGCATCTTGGAAAAGATGTGAGAAATCTGTGAGACCTTCATCAAGTTCAGGCAGCAGCCAGGAACTTTCCTCTCATAAGTACCTAAAATACCTTCAGTGATATAATGGTGGACATCTTCCCTATTTAACAGTCTCCTTTCCTGACTCCTGGGGATTTGCTGCTGACTTGATAACCCTCTAATGTGGGGGAGAAAGATTATGCCTGCTGCTGTACACCACTGGTCTCATTCCAGTCTCTTTGCCTGGCTGTCTTCTCTTTCCACCCTTCAACTCCTTACCCAATCCATCATCTCCTTCTTGCTCTATTCCCTGTTTTTTCCCTCTTAAACTTTTTTTTTTTCAACAGCTTTTGGCTTTTCTTACAACCTACTTTCTTTACTTCTCTCATCATGCTCAAGTCAAATGACTTGAGTCCAAGACCCATACTGGAGGGAAAAATCTATCAGATATTGTTCCAGCAGTGCTGGAAGAAATTGCTAGGAAAGTCCTGCTCTTAGCCCACAGTTTCAGAAAGGACTTTACCTAGTACAGAGGAAATCACTGTCTGTCCTCATCTAGGAAGTTCCTACCAGATCACACAAATTCTTACAAAGTAGGTATATTTAAGAACTCTTTAGTGAAGGCAGAGCAGACATTACTTAGTTTTCTGTCCTGTGCTTTAAACCACAATGAAGGTACATCTCCTCACTGACCTACTAAAAATTATAATTTTCCTACATGCAACACTGTGTATTTTCCCATAACTTCACACTCAGAAGCACTCCAACTATTTTAGCTGAAATGTTCCCAAAACATATGGCCAGGAGAAATATCTATCATGGAAAATTTCAACAAGACTAGTTCACATTCAAAAAAAATTATAAGCAACATAAAGCAAGGTCTTGTAATAAGAACTTTCAGAATATACCAGAGCCAAGAACATGAAATACAGATGCTATTCAGTGTTTGTGTTGCCTGTAGCTACACATACCATAAATATGTTGGTAGAGGCTCAGAGCTCTGTATTCCACTTGACCTAAACCAAGTATCTGACAAGGAGTTCAAGTTTCATCCTTACTGATCTGTGCTGAGAGGGTACTCATCCAACCCATTATGGGCCCCATTCTGCTCAATTGTAATGCCCAATTTATTCACATCAGCATCAGTCTTGAGGATCTCTGCTAGTTATGAGAGGTTGTTATATTTAAGTATAATCTGGTTTAGCTACAATTTCAAATTATATGCACTGATGCCCAGTGGATTGTTGCCAAAAATAAAATCCATTCTTGGAGGAATAGCATCAATGAATTGAAGAAATATTTGCTGATATATCTTATTGGGCCCTACACTGAGAAAAAGAGAAAACAAAGTTGATGAAATCTTTCATTAGACTGGTGCTTGCACAGACCCCCTTCTGTTTCCTCCCCTTGTTGATGGCAAACCAAGACACTTAACATCACTTTTTTCTTTGCTTTCAATTGGATCTAAACAGCAAAAAGAAGTCAAGGAGTCAATAAAGAACAAATGAAACTACTCTCCGAGTAGCACCACATTCCAAGTAGCTCCACTAAAAATCAGGAAGGCCTTGCTAACACATACACATCCTTTTGCATGTTGTTTGTAGGCTTCATTCATCGTCATCTGCTGTTTGAAATGTCAGTTTAATGGAAATTTTTCACTAGTTAAGTGCATCCTTCTGATGATGATGCATGACAGTCGCATGTTCTATGCATAGTGCTACTTAGTGCAAAATTCAGGTAAACACTTGAATTATTTTAAAATATTATTAAACCATATATGTAGGTGAAGTAAGTAGAGATTTGCAGTTGCAGTTAAGTTGTACACAAACAGAAATACATACATGTATTCAGGGTGTAGATGAAAATTCAAAGCTTAACAAACCAGGTCCTGAAAATGATTCTTAAGTGACTGGCCAGCACATGGATCAATAATAAGTCCAGAAAGCCCTTCAATCCTATACTGTCATTTCAAATCCAGTCTCTAGTGCTAATCTACAAGGACTGTAATTTATTGCTTTATTAAAATTTTGTGGGAGTGATAAATCCGCCCTCTGAACACTGAGGGTCAGATGCTGATGCCCTATTTGACTTTCCTCATGTTCACTATTATATTTTTACTGGTCTAGATTGTGCCTTTGGTTACTGTGATGCTGCAGCTGGAGATGAGCACATTCCCCACCTCCACATCCTCCATCCCATCAATGGGTAGAGACCACTACTTCCAAAGCAGTGGTTTTGATAGAGAAAGTACTACAAAATCATTCCCCAAGAGCAAGGCAGTTTCAATTTTTCATTCCAGACAAGACCTGTAGTTGGCAACAAATTCTCCCTGGCTTGTCTGATGCTGGTTTTGTCCCTAGGCCCTCTAGATTATAGGATATATAAAAATAAAAGGAGATACAAAGAATATAGAGGGAGTGCTATAATAAGACAGAAAATTTAAGGATCTTGACTACTTTTTTTCTGTTTATCTTGGTTTCTGAAGAAAGTTACAAGGCAATAGTTCTATCAGGGAATATTTTAACTTCACTCAGAGTCTGCTTGTCTTGCTGAAGCAGCAGAATGAGGGCAGAGTCCTACTGAGACCACCTATGAATGATTAAACTTGGACAAAAATGTTAACAGCCTCAGGTTTGTGTTCTGTTTTTGTTTTTGTTTTTTTTTTATCACTAACTGTAAATGCTAAAAACAAGTTAAATTTGTGTTCAGAGGGAGCACCTTCCTGATGCTGAGGGCAACACCTTCAGAGTGGTGCTAAGCCAATGTCATGCTTCATTTCTTTTTCATGGGCAGGAAGGCCTCTGTTGAGGCTCCACACTCCACCCCACTAGTGGGTGAATGCCCTTAGTCCTTGATAATGTTTGTAGGAATGATTAGCATGTGACATCCCTTAGGACCTGCTCAGCATCACTTACAAGTCAGACAAAAGCAAGAACAGAAAAATCAAAGTCACTCTTTTCAAGAACATGACTATGATCTGAGAGAGTCTGAAGTAATCCAGTATCCATGAAACTTCTTTCTACATTAAAGTTCTGGACATTTTGGCTTTTTAAATTTGTCTTGTTTTCTTTTTTCCTGGTGAATGAAATAGTTGTATTGTTTGTTTTCTGCCTGACAAAAGTTCCCTGTATTTCCATGCTCTACTAAATAATAACCTCCTTAATGCAGTCTGTAGTACATCCTTAATATTGTTGTAAAACCAAATAATGGAAAAATGTCAACAATAAAATTTTGCAAAACTCATTGTAAATCACTTACGCATATATACCTGTTTTCCCTCACTCAGAAAGTTTTGCCCGCAAGATCCTCCATTGTGCACACATAGATCTTGCAAAGAGACACTACAGGTCAAGGAGGAGTTTTTCTACCCCAAGCCACCCAACAAGCTGTCTTCCTTTCCTGGTGATAGGAATGTCAAAGAGAAATTGGCTTTGGCTTCCAAAGAAAAGAAAGAAGAAAGAGAAGCCCTGTTCCAAAGCATTTTAAATATTTCACTAACTGAAATATTTAACTAACTGAACTGTTATGTTCAATCTATCAAAATCCTTCTGCTCCTAGTTAGCAAAACCATTTTCGCTCTCAGGTTGAAAAACACAAACAGCTTTCTCTCCCTCTCATTGAAGGTCCTATCCTGCCAACACTTCCCAATATGAATGGAGATGTTAATTCATCCACAAATTAAATTCACGTGGGTTGAGCACCAGGTGATTGCCAAAGTGCAAGTAAGCTTTGCCTTTAAATTCTTCTGAATTAAACAACCTGTGGAGCATATGCAGAGAGGTAAATGCCACCTTTATTACAAGATTTACACTGAACTTGTGTATGTTAGGTTATGCGGTAAAAGGCTTGTGTCCACATACACAAAAAAAGAATACACAAGTACCACGACAAGCTGAGGAACCCAGATAACTAAGACCCTGTCTGGCTTGTCCCAGGGCTATATTGTGAGAGACTTCAGAACCACTGTCTAGGGATCAAACCCACTCCAATAAGTCAATGGAAAGACTCTCCTATCACTCCTCTTTAGATGTTGGCAGCTAACTCAGAATACTTCCAGGGACAAGCTCTAAGCATTAGTTTCTACAATTGCCTTTCCATGAACGTATCTATGTGATGGTAAAAATCAAAAGGTGATGATACCCATAGAAGCTTCTAGCTTCTAAGTAGATAAAAGAACCTAACACTAAAGCAGTGACTTCATTATAAGATATTATTCACTTGCATGTATTACTTGAAAATCTGAAATGTGGAGATCCTCAAGCCATAAATAATCTACTTCCATAATGTAAATAGAGAGAATAAAAATATTAACACATGTTTTTGCACCACAGACTGGAAGTGAGAAGCACTGCTTAATCTCACTGGGAATCACTTGTTGCTGAGTACCTTTGGAAATTTTGACTGGTGCTACTAACTTGTCTTCTATTCTATACCACCAATGTGAATTTTACAGGGATGACGTCTTTAACTGAATACCTTGTAACTTCTGTTGTTCACACTTTGGCATTTATAATCAGCTGGTGCAGAACACACTGCAAACCTCTTCTTCAGCTGAGGGCAGCATTATCACTAACTTGTAGAGACTTACAGACAGATTCATAAAGTCATTTAACAGCTAGTGAGACAGAAGAAACTGGATGGAGATTTCAAAACTTTCTCAGTCCCTATCTTGCCTTTAAATGATAGCACTGGTATAAAGGATCACTCGTGATGTCGAGAAAGAACGAATACAGAGTTATTGAAAAGAATTCAGACTCCAAAAATGCAGTGGTTGCCTACCAAAACTCTGATGTTCAAGAGCTATGCACACAGACACACTGAAAAGTCTCATTTGATGCCTAACTCACCCAAAGCCCCGGATGAAGCTGTTGAATGTCTTGTTTCAATTCTGCATCTTGAGATCTTTAATGGTAGTAAAACATTGGTAGTCAACAGTGTTTTTAAAAACTATCTTTAACTTTACAGAAAAAAGGTCGAGGCTTTTTGTTGTTTTGGGGTTTTTTTGTGTGTGTATGTTTTCTTTTTTAAGATATGCTTTTTCACTCCTGATAAGAAACTTGCTTCTAAAATAACAAAGAAAATAGTTTAAGGTGATGGTTAGGCAGGTTCATTTGGATCCATCCAGAATGAGAAGTTGGCATTATTATTTATTTTGTGAAAGCTACTCAGTGAAATTACTAGCTTGAAATGCGACACTGAGGAGAGCACAGAGACAAAATAGAAATCAGTTACTTACCCTATGAAAACTGCATCTTATTTCTTAAAAGTCTTTTGTGTTTAATTAAGTTAGGCATTATGGCTTGGATATAAGAAAGTTGCTTTTAAAATGTGCATTTTCTACTGGTGGTGTTATTTCTAAAGGAATCAACAACAGTGAAAATCTTGATTTAATTCTAGCAAACAGTAACAAATAATTTGCCAGTGATGTATGTGTCACTATTGCTCGATTGTTGTGTTTGTCTCTGGGTATTCTGACTGAGCAAGCTGGGAAGGTATAATTGTATAACACTATTTCAGTTTTTACGAATGATGAGAAAAAAATCAGGGCAAGAAACAGATCTGAAAAACTCCTTAGAATTGACCCTAAATGAAATTCTGTTTAGATGCACATACTTTCACTAGAAGCGCATCTGAGATATATGATAAGGTAATGATAATAATGCCAATTCACTCTTTCTTAGGCAGGGAATAAGATTCCACGGACTTTGTTACTACAGAGGCCTATCACCCCCACAAAACCTGCACTGTGAATGAAATGGTATTTGCCTGTTTATGTGAAGAATGATGAAACTTTAAATGAATCATTGACCTTTCTTGAATGACATGTGACCTGTAAGATATCTGAGCTGTATATCAAGAGCAGTTCTTGAAAATTGCTGTCTGCTGACCGAAAATAAACAATAAGATATCAAATATGGTTTGAAAAAATTGACTTGGTGTAACACTGGGGGCGGGGGGAGGGAACTAAATTATTTTGACTCACCAGTCAGAACACATCAATTCATCTCAAATCATCCTTCATCTAGAGACTGGAAGGGCTACTTCTTGCTTTTAAAGCTGCTTATGTTTGAGCAATTGCTATTTACTGGAATGCATGCTTTATTTAAACAATAACCAACAGTAATAAAGAAACTGTAAATGGAGGGGCTGGTGGGATGAGATGGATTCTACAAAAGGAGAGAGTACCTTTGTTCTTAAGATAGGGGTGTCTTGTTTGAGTTTAAAGGTCAGCAAAAAATGTCAAATCTCTGAATGGGTCATTTGGGCCTTTCTCCTCAAAATTCAGCCCCTGAAAGACAAGGAACGGGTAAAGTAACCCACGCAGAAATTCTGAAAAGTCCAGGCTCTGTGGAAATTGGATCTACTAGGGACAGACACGTCTCCTGCCTGGCTGTTAGCTGCTCTGTGCAGGAAGAAAATTTTTCCATCTGGTTCTACAGGACACCATGTACTGATCATGGATAGCCAAATAAGAGCTGACACCCAAGTAGACATGATTTGGTAAAGCTTTGTAAAAAATGGTGGCCTTGCAGATTTTATACTCAAACCCTACCCACAGGGTGCTCTTAGCTTCATCAGATAGGGCATCAGTTTACTTTTATTCTAGACAGTGCAACTGAAGTTAGATGATTTGTGCATGTAGACTGGCCAAAATGTGGTTTATTCATACCAACTGTAGATATTTCACTTAACTAACTAGGCTTTATTTTTAGTCAGTGAAGAAAGACCTGCATCTCTGACAGTGATGCAGAGCAAGAAGCAAGTTAAATTGCTTTGACTCAGCATCTGGAGAGATCCTAGAAAGAGTTCTTGAAGGGAAACTAATTAAGGCAGGTCACTAAAGTCCCATGGAAAGAACATCACTTCTCATCCAAAGGTTATGGTTTAATTGTGCAATGACACATTTTGGATGCTCTGGAACATCTTGTATGGCACTAGTCACCAACAATGAGGCAACTGAGATGATCACTAACTGTCTAAGCTGAGTATTGTAGTGTTCATCTAATAAAGTTGAACAGATGCCTATAAATTGGTCTCCTCTTGTTGAAAACACCACAGTGAAAAAAAAATCCCACATTACTACAGCAGTGTTTTCTCCTGGTCAGTTTTTTATCAACAACTTTTTATTTGGCTCCTCCTGAGGTACACTAGTATAAACAAGGAATTAAGAATGGAGGAGTAAAGTTAGAGGAAAAGAAAGAAGAAGGAAAACCAAAGAGAGTGGCCCACGAAGTGCAGCTTTCCTGAGATGCATGCAGCTAGAAAGAAAGGAAAGGAGCACTAAGGAAAGGGAAGCAAACAGTGGGCTAGTGTGACTTAGGCAGGTGGTTAGGTCAAAGGCTTATGGACCAAATATTGATGTCTTACTAGCTTAGACAATCTGTACTATCCCCTAGGAATGGATTTCCTGGCTTTATGTTATTTCATTGCATGTGCTGGAAAAAAACACACCCATGGGCCTCCTCTGCTGTGAATTCAGCAAAGATCTGTCCACCTCCATGTGTATTTTAATACCTGTCAGCTGACTCACAGCACCAAATAAACCACAGCATTCAGTGATGACAGATGGATTTGCTGCCCCGCAGGATTTGGGATCCATAAACCAACAAATGGATTCACTCATCTGTAGAAGTTGTTTTTTCATCTGTGACAGCTATAATACACATAACATTATTCATTCAAGGTAAAATCCAAATCAACAGAGAGGCCATGCACAAATCCTGTGATACAGTTTAAAGGAAAGTCTTAAAAAAACCCCTTAACACAGGGCTTAATTATCTCTGAAGCAGTAGGTGGAGCAGCGAGCTGGACCTCAGACAACCACCATTAAATAATTTACATTAACACCGGCATAAATTTCAGAAAAGATGGGTTCCCTCCAGAAAGGCCCTGAAGAAGATTAGCTGCTCAACCAACTTCATGCACTTTAATTCAATAGCCTTAGAGAGATGGAATCCTCTAACGGTCCCAGACTTGCAATCAGGCTGTGGACAGCACAGGAGAAGCAGGCTTGCCAGGAGCAAGTTTTCAGGTGCATGGCTGGAATAAAGCAGCCCAAACACAATGGGAGGAAGCAAACTTGATTTCAGCTAAACTTGGCTAAAAATTTGCTTCATGACTGGGCTGACACTGAAAGGAAATTTGCAGATTAGTCTTTTTTTTTCTTATATGTGCCAAAATAGATGACTGTGCTATTCTTACTCATATGTGCCTGGACCTTAACTCTTCAGGGATCACACTGACTGAAGGAGGAGAGCAGAGTGAAAGAGATATAATAATAAAGCTGTTTATTCTCTTTAACACAGCACATTCTTCTGTAATAAAGCATACACCAGGGTATATTGCATGATGTACAGAAAGTAGGGTGGTTCCTTGCCCAAAAGAGCATGAGAACATAAAACTAAAAGTCTATCAAAATATAAAAGTCATTGATATAACGGTAACCAAGCTCACATAGGTGCCTAATATATAATATCACAAACTTTATGAACACTCTCTTAGAAGTCCCTAGGTTTCTTTGCCAATTATAAGTCCAAGCTGCTCCAGGTCTTCAATGCTCCAATGGTCTGGGGTGTCATCTGCCTGAAACAGAAACCTTCTTTTTCCAATGAATTTGTACTACACCTAGATAGGTTGTGATATTTAAACTACTACTGCAATAAAAATAATAAACAGCAGCATTAATCATAATCAAAAAAGCATGTATTCATCTCTCACCAGCTATATAATATATAGGTAGGTCCTGTCTGGTTTTATTTATGTACTCAGTGGTTCTGGTATTAAACTGGGCTATTAAGCGTTAGGCTCTGTGCTGGGGGAGAATGCAGGGGGGTGCTTCTGCCAGTCGGGGTGTGGGGGGGTCAGTGGGATAGAAACAATGACCAGTAATCACCACTAATGGCTGGGCCATTAGTACTGATGAGGCACGAATGTCAGAGACCAGGTGCGAGTGACACGGGGAAAGGAGTGAGCACTAATTGCCCTATTCAGAAAATGTAAATGTGCTTCCAGACTACGTGACAGCAGCGGAAAGTCAGCACTGGCTACAAAGCTCAAAGAAGGCATGGAAATGAGAGCTGGAAGAGACTTCCTTGGTCTTCTTCAGCCCAGCTGCTAGGGAGGCTTTTCCCCAGCCTTGCATCTGCTGCTGAAGCCGCAGGAGATGCGATCATGGCCTTTTCCCAGAGGAGAAACTCTGAGGGTCCAACAGAGTTTCATCTGATTTCATTGAGCAACCTATCTAGTGGAAAGCGTCCCCGTCTATGGCAGCGAGGTTGGAACTAGATGGGAATAAAGTCCCTTCCAAGCAAAAACATTCTATACTCTGCCCATTTCCTCCTTTAACCCTTGCTTGTAGATATGATTTGCTGTAATCCAATGTTTCACACAAGCAAGCTACACACCCTTGCAGAAATGATGGGGACACACAGGGGCTTTGAATGACCTGCATAGCTTCCACGGAAAATGTCCCTCTCACAACTGCCTAATACGTGAATATCCTCAGAGGCCTTTTTGCCTAAGGAACATCCATGATGGCTCTGAAAACACCTCCAGTTGATAATAAAACATGTCTCTGCAGAAGGCACTTTGTTAGTAAATAATATCAGTGCAACTACTCTGATAAAGCACTTCTGGGTTCATCTCACCTAATTTTTACTTTCTAAAAGTTTTATCTCCAGACCCTGAGTGTCAGTCTTTTCTCCCAAATAGCATGTTATAGGACAAGAAGAAATGGCCTCAAGTTGCACCAAAGGAGGTTTAGATTGGATATTGGGAAAAAACTCTTCACTGAAAGGCTTGGAACAGGCTGCCCAGGGAAGTGATTGAGTCACCTTCCCAGGAGGTATTAAAAGACGTGCAGACATGGTGCTTAGGGATGTGGTTTAGTGGTGAATTTGGCAGGGTTTAGTTTATGGTTGGATTTAATAATCTTAAAGGTCTTTTCCAACTTAAATGATTCTATGATTCATCCTGCCTGTCTCAGAGCAATGTTGTGACAGGGAGGTGCACATCTTTTCTGTTATTATAGAGAGGGTTTGGCTGCCTAGCAAAGAAAAGAGTCTCAGTCAAATAGCTGGAGTTAAGTGGGGAAAAAAAAGTCCCCAAAGATAGATGTGACACAGTGTAAATTAGAAGACTAATTTTAAGCACTCAAGTGTGTCATTTCTATCATTCTTATTAGACAGGCATCAGGCATAATAACTCTGTGGCCACGGAGAGCTCTCTCTCACATAGATTACGTGCTCCTGGCTATCTCTTGGATGGCCCTCTGAGTTGAAGAACCACTTCGTTTGGTTCTGAACTTTCTGGACTCTGCACTAGTTTAGCTACATTGGTCCAGTTATCCAGTTGCAAAGTCTTAATGGAAGGAACTGTATTGATATATCTGGCTTTTAAAATCTGTTTTAACAGAAATAAAGATCTTCTCTCACTAATGAAGAGAGACAGTTGGGGAAGACATTCTCAATGGCAGATCTCTCTTGTATATGCATTTGTAGTTGTAATCTTGCATTATGCACATGCTGAACACCCTTCCAGCACTGGATCTTGAACATTTTTATGTGACTGTGATGGTAGATTTTAGCATGTGTGAAGAAGAACTGGAGACTTTAGAAGGCATCTGCTGCCCCTTGTGTAGGGAAGCTGTGTAAATCATGGGAAAGTTGTATTTAAGTGGCTATTCTCATGTGGCCGCAAAAGATTTCAACTACAAGCCCTACAGTAAGTTTTACAGTCTTACTACTTGGTATTAGGCCTTGGGAGGCACCGATCACTAGGACTCACATGAGATAGCAGTGGAAAGAAATGTGCAAACTGGTGCTATGTGAACACAGAGACTGAGCCCCATGCTTACAGCTATTGCACGGCTCTTAATCTTTGGTCATTACTGATGGCTGGGATACCTCTAGGGTATGTAAAGCAGGCTGATTTTCTTCTGCCCTTGTTAGAGTTCATGGTTAGCTTGTCAAATGGCTCCCCACTGCCTTCTCATGGGGAAGACTCTCCAATCCTTCACCCCTGTTATCCTATATAGTCTGTTGGATAGTGTCTCAGTCCTGGCTCTGCTCCCACATCTTACTTCTTCCTTCCAAGCCAGATGCTATGGAAAGGACAGCATGTTCCTCCATATCAGCCCCGTTTTGTGCTCTATTTGCATAACACTTTACAGAAACATATATATGCAATATAGCAAAATTATAAGTACAGTATTATTCATATCCATTCTGCGAGGCCAATAGGCAATGCACATGCACATCCCCAGAGGCAGCAATTTCACACAGTGATACTTCAGCTACAGTTATATATCTTCAGATAGCTATTTTCAAAGCCTAACAAAGGGTTTCAGACTCCAGCAGGAGGTACATATATTATCCTGTTGTTAGAAATAATAATTGTAAATTAACTAGTTGTCCCTGAAATTTCAATTTCTGTGTTGAAAATTAACAGGAACATTTCCAGCCCATGGAAACACACCAAATATCAAAATTTAGCTGAAAAGTTCTGACTCTCTCTCCTAAAGCACAGCATGCAAAAGAACCACTTTACAGCAAAAGAGTTTCTGTACTCACAACTAATAATTAGGTGAAAATTTATTGCTGGTTCTAATCTCCTAGCTGTGATACCTCTATTATTTATTACTGAATATGTATTTATTTATCTGATAAACTAAAGGAAAATAACACTTGTCAAAACCTACCTTTGCAGCTTGTGTTGTATTCTGCATCCTTAGTTACATTTGTCTTTCATTTTGAAGTGTCTGTCTTATATTCTTAAATTTCTTCCAGATGCCTATGAAAAAAATAGGAGGAGTTTAGAAAAAAGGTTCCAGGGTACAAAGAAGAATTTCTAGCACTGGAGAATACATACAGCTTCCTATAATCAAATGTTTTAAAAAAGAAGCTTTTACAAAAGCAGGAAAGAAAAGGAGATAGGAGGAAAAAAGGGTAAACTGCATTGCTTAGTCTTTACAGTGCAAGCCATATAACGGTGAGAAGAAAGATAACTGATGGGTAGTATTTTAAGGCATATTAACCCAATTACAAGTATATTTTTACAATTGTAGCTCCAACATTTATCACACTGCATTTATTAGACCTCTGAGCTAGGTTATGTCAAATGAAATGCTGTGAAACTACAGCATTTCATTAAATTGCTGCCGGAGCAGGGTATTCAATCCTGATACTCTAAACCCACATGATTTTATCAAAATCTTCAGAAATTGAAGCAATCACTAAAAGGTGTCGGGAAATTAAAATGTTCTGTCTCAGTGAAAGAGATACACTCCTTGTAACATATATCAGTGGAGTTTTTTTAAAGACACATTACTATGCAGAGAAAGGGCATCAAATACAGGAGACATAGTAGATTCCAGAAAAGTCTAGCTGCTGCAATTTTTCATACTTAAAAATAGACTGTAAGAGCAAAAGAGCTGAGTATCTTTCATAATTTGGTTGGGTTTTTTTGTTGGTGTTTTGGTTTTTTTTTTTTCCCTATTCCATACTTGATCTTCTGATTGATCAGGTGCCTGCATGAAAGAAAATCGTGCAGGATTTACAGACAATGTTACAAAAGGAAAATGAATGTTTTCAAGTCTAGTTTCTCAAAAGTTTGACACATTTTATGTAGCTTTTAATTTGTTCAAATCTGGCATTTGGCCTTGCAAGCATTCTGGGGGATCATCAATTAAAATACCCTGAGGGCATGAAAAGGAAGAGATAATATATTTTGCATCATTTCTTATGAAGGCTTTAACTTAAAACTCTATGCTTTCATTTACCAAAATTCCCCTGAGGACATAGCACCCATAGCTGAAGGATCACAAAGATACTGGTAAACAGGAATCTACCTGATTCTCTATTGCCTTACATACTGTCTTTTACTGGTGTAAAAATAACTCAAAGAAAAATGAAGGCATTTGAGAATAGAAATGTTTTATGACCACCCTGTAGTTACTCTATGCTGCAAGGAAGCAATACTGGTGGTTTCTGCTATTTTATGCATTTCAGGGCATTATAGGTTGCCTCCAGATGTTATTCCAGGGAGCAGTGGGTTTCCCATGGGTTCTCTGTCCTATCAGCCCCACATGTGTTTCAGATAGCCCAGAGAATCTAAAAGGGCACTGCATAGCTATCTTTAGCATCTGAATTTCATTCTAAATGCCTATCCAAATCACAGAAAAACAGAAGATCAGACCTTCTTAAACTTCCTCTAGTTGAAAGATTGCCCACAACAATGCCTGATGAGGCTATAGAAACCAGTGGGTATTTTGTCAGTGTTTCAATCCAAATTACACTATAATCTGACCTTGTTCAGTTACTCTGCCAAGGTGGTAGAAGTGCATAGTGTCCAGCTCCACACTGCAGCTGCATAGGACTAACCTAGATGGGACAGCCCTTAAGGGAAAAGGGAGAAGCGTCTCAAGCAAATCTTGCAAGACATCTCAGTCCTTCAACACTGATGCCACTTCCAGTGCCTTTCTCCTGGACAAGAGTGGTTTGTAGCAGACATGTAGGTGTAATGAGATGAAAGAAGGAATTGTGCCTCCTAACTTTTATTCTTGGATGCTAACAGAACCCTCCTCTATCACATGTTGCTCTTGCAAAAAGCCACCTATGGCAGTGCTGGGAACACTGAGTCAGGTGATGTCTTGGGTATGCAGTCAGGGCAGTGCCTGATCTGGTAGATGGTGAAGGACCACTGTGCCCACAGTTCTCTGCAGATCATCAGTGATGTCTCAGGAAATAATATAATGTTGCAGACACAGATGAAAGAAACAACAAAAAAGACCGCTAATAAAATTTCTGCCATAACCTTTGAAAAAGTTACTCAGAACATTAATATCTCTAGTGACACCATTTTACCAGAGTCAGATTCAAATTTTTTGACCTGCTCAGCAGCAGGGACCCACCTATTCTGCTGATGATTTATTGCACCAAAAAACCTCTGCCTCTTACTGCTTTTTCAATGCTTCTCTTCAAAACATCTCCGTATCTTCTTCTTTACAGACTCTTATGAGTGCAACACTGTCCAGGAAAAAAACTGTAAGGCCTCTATTGAATCCTTCAATCACTTCCAAGGATGTGCCTATGACTTAAGATTTCTAGAGAATCAACTGCTCATTGATGACTATCAAACTTTAGAAGCAGCTAATCTATTTCTTTATTAATTACATTTTCAATAGAGACACAATGATAAAAACCCATGTATTTGTCACTATTATTGTGTAAAGGTTTATGAGATCTAGCAGTGGCTTCCAGGCTAGTGTACTAAATTTGATCTCAATTGTATTTGCACCATAGGTATTACAAGAACCATCTTTTTTAAGTTATGCCCTGGCTAGAGCTCCCTTTGTTATTACAGCAAAGACCATAATGCTGTACCATTCTGCAAGCTTGCAAAAGATTTATATTTTTATTGGACAAACAAGCCATCAGGCTAAAGGAAAAGGGACATTTTTAACTTGTGTCCTCAGTTTTGTCTATTTTTACACATTTTGGTTTGCTATCCAATTTGGAGGTGTTCATATCACATACCAGGTAAGAAACTATGTCAAACTATTGAGTTCATTGGTATTAGGGGCATGTTCCCTGCTATTCCTGTATTTTAAACAGAGGCCAGCTAGCTCACAGTAATTATCAAATTATTGATTTACCGGGTTAAAGCTGTTTTTACAATTGCTTTAGAGGTTTAAGAGTCTTGTATTTTTTCCACATCTGTACTTGATGTTATTTGTGTAAACACAAATAATGCCAAGGTGGTAATCCCCTGTGGTCTAGCCTTTTTCACATAATTTATTAAAAGGTGGCTGACAAAGTTAACCTTTTAACATCATTCCAAACACCAGATTAAGTGCCATTGGTAAACCAAGATCAGGTAACCACTCCCCAGGTGCTGACTGAGAAAGCACTGTGGTGCTAGAGTTTATCTTCTTTAATGAATTGACTGTATATAATGTACATGGAGAATTTAAAGCAATTTGCTGGAAAATGCCTGTAGGTAGAGCCTCCTATAGCACAGAAGAGAGCTGTGTGATCAGAGGAGAGAGTGCTTCCTGGGGAGTTACATATTTCTGAAATGTGACTCTGTGTTGGCCACACTCCCTTGAATAAGTCTCGGGCTGATTTCTGCCTGCAGTAGTACTTCGTGTTAATTAGGGCTCAGAAAACAGAAGCACTAAGGATTGTTACACAATCTTCCCATGACAGGGAGCACAAATAGCAAGAAGCAAACCCAAAACTAACCAAAATCAAACACTGTGCAATAAAAAAGATCAGAAAAAAGAAAACACAGAGTCATTCAGCTCTTCTGTGTTAAAGATGTTCAAACTGAGTGTGTCAGGAGTGGTAAGGATGTGGTGAATCCATCAGGCAATGAATCACAGGTAATACAGCTATGATTCACTGTCAGCACATTTCTTCCCTTGCAGACTTACATATCCTCCCAGTACTACTCAAGGTGCAGCCAGCTGCTCCTTCCTTCAAGATGTAGGGTGGATTTTTCTGGGGACAGAATAATGTCCCAGTTCAATAAAAACGCAGT
>JANIJG010000439.1:91761-94261 GCA_024611175.1 Megaceryle torquata | reverse complement strand
GTATGGGTAAAAGAAATCAATCTGACTAGATCAGTGACCTTGTTTTATGAGAAAAGAAAGCATACCAAAAGAAGTATTACCTTCTCTTAGTAAAAAGAGAAACTAAAAGCTGCAGCTGCAGAAGAAGCTGCCACAATGAGGATAAAATAAAGTGAGAGTTCCTGGGGCAAGGAAGGCCCTCACAGAAGAAATGTCTCTGTCGAAGAGAGCCACCCTCTTCTGTGAAAGCTTTTTTTCCCAGTGGAAAATTGGATTTTGAAATGGACAAGCACTTAGTCTTATAATTAAAAGTTGAAGGTTCTTTTATAAGGAGGGGGGAAAAAAAGGCACCTTCTGGCTAATTACTGTGTGCATCAACAAGTTACTGGTTCAGGCTGAAGCTTCCTCAACATCTGAAGGTTTAGGTTCTGCTGAGAGTTTTCCTCACACAGAAAACTTAATTTCCTAGCCCCTCACTTGACTCCATAACAATCCATCTCAGACTTCTGTTATGCTTTTTCTTTACTTTTAAATATAGTGTTCAATGTTAATGTTTTGGGAGTAAGTTTGCTTTTTGATCTTGTGTTCCATTTTCTAAAAGCTTTTAAAATGGTGGAAGGAAAAAGAAGAGAAAAAACTAATCAAGCCATATTTCCAGTTATGTAGAGAAAGGTTAATATGTCAACACTGCACCTATTTAGTTTGCACAACTTTTGAATTGCTTCACATCTGCTCCTATATTCAAACTGCGCATCTCACATGGTCATCGACCTTAACCATAGCATGCCCTTGCTGTTACCATTGCTCAGCTGAAAAACAACAGTTAATGGAAATTACTACTTCTGTGAGTAGCAATGCTGTCCTGAATTGTACTACCCAGGGGAGTACAGCTACTCAAGTATATCAGTGGCCGCAGGAGACAGTAAGCTGTCCACAGAAGTTGGCTGTACAGAATTGTTCAACCTCTGCAGATACAAATAAATTTTCTACTGCCTACAGTAAAAATTTTTTTTCAAATTTTTCCAGCCTGAGTGGTTACTTTCTAAGAGAAGATTGTTACTGTTATATAAACTTCAGCCAGTTTTGTTATTGTCTGTTTAGAAGAAATACAAAATTACTTTAATTTAAGAAATATGGACTCCATTCAGCATTTCATGGCTTAGTAACATCCAAGACAGCAAATAATATAAACCAATTAAAATAATTTAGCAGTTAGACACCTCTTTAAAATTGTATTTTTGCCATTAACATACCCATTTGTTATTACAGGAGGATTTTATTCCCTAGATATATTGAAAGACATATAAATAGATAATCTGGGGGCGTATTTTGTGCTCAAAACCATGATAAGGATAGGGTTAGAATAGACATATTTTCCATCTGAGCTATAGTAGTCACTATCAGCAACAGTTCAAATGAAACAAGACTAGAAAATCCAGGGCATACAGTTATTGATGTGGGACTCCTGCTGATAGCAGTATTTTTAATTGTCATCATTCTGTGTTAACCGCATTTATAAAAAAACTTTCATATTTTTAATACCTTTCACCACAAGCAACTCAAAAGTATCCAAACACTCATTTTTCTAACATTTTTTTCCTTCTTTATAATAAAACCAGTAAAGGTCTATTATCCATTACATTGTACATTCACTGCACATTTCCATACTTTCCTGTTCATTTCTATTGAAATCAGGCAGCAGTCCAAGAGACCTGTGTTCCCATGAAACAGGGAAGACATTCTTTAACCTGCATGTAGCACTTTGTGAGGTTGATATGATCTCTCTGTTCGTTACAAGACCATAGTTTTGTTAAGAGCTAAAAAAGACATGGACCCCTTTTCCCTTGAAGCTGCCACCTTGAAACCAGTAGCAAACCAAAGCCATCAGCGCAGAAAAGCAAAGGTCACGTTGAGAAAAATGAAACCATATATGAATGGACTAGAGCTCCAAAGCCTCACTGACAAACTCATTTTGAGGCTCGTACTATCTCTTTGCAGGTGTGTATGTATGAACAGTCTCAAGAGAAGCATCAACAAATATCTCTGAATTCTAATGTTAGCACCGCTGCAGCATTCTAAACGCCAACAGCCTGATGTACAATATGGAATACGAATTTCTATTAGTGAGAGATTGTATCCTGTTTTACACTGTGAAGTTTGTTATCTGCTTCCCACCTTAAATTAGAATGGGTAGCAACATGTAAAATTGAAATAGATATGCATTCATCAGATTCATTGCAGGGCATTTCTCAATTACTCTCAAATGGGGAAGAAAAAAACAATGTTCCTTAGAGGGAATTCTCAAAGTGCTCTGTCATCATTAATAACCCTGTTTGCATTTAAGAGAATAAATATTTACATTACAAATGGGGATAGAGTTGTATCAAAGAAATGCCTGTCTGCATATAGCATAAAATAAGAAAGTTCAACAACAGAAATTGCAGAAAGGCAGGAATAAAACTTGTCTTCCCCCCCCCCCCCAAATTTAAAAAATATTAAAAAAAAAAAATTTTTGGCTTTT
>JANIJG010000439.1:76501-90077 GCA_024611175.1 Megaceryle torquata | reverse complement strand
CCCTTCCCTTCCCTTCCCTTCCCTTCTTCCCTTCCCTTCTTCCCTTCCCGTTTTGCCTTGTTTTGTTGTTTGGTTTTGTTTGGTTGGTTTTGTTTGTATCTTTCCAGAAGATAAATGGAAACAGGCAAAAAGATAATGTAAAATGGTAGCTGAGCAGTGCATGGAGAAGAAATGGGTTTTTTATCACTTCATTTCATAGTTCTGTTTCATGGATGATCAAATCATTTGTATAATAAATGAAAAAACAACAAGAAATCTGAATAAATAGCTGTTGGCTGAATTCACCTTCCTGTTCACTACCATATTACCTCCACTTAAGTATCTCTCTCTCTCTTTTTTTTTTTAACTCCAACACATACTTTCTTTCTTAGCCTACTAGACACTGTTTTCAGTGTTTTTTTGACTACTCTGAGACATTACCAGGGATAGGGACACACAGGAGAAAAAGACAGTCACTGCACTAGCTTGCAGTCTAAGAGGTGTCCTGTGTCATGGACTGGATTTCACAGGCAAAAGTGTTATTTCTCAGTCATCAAGAATTATCTTAACACCTTTTTGTTGTGGTTGTTCAGCATGTATACCACTCCAAAGACACTCTGGTCTAGGTTTCCACCCAAATATATCCATGTGCCACAGTACCTCTTCAGCTTCACCTCCCACCATGGGGTTTACACTAATGGACTTACAGAAGCATCCAGATCTTCACTTACCCATTTTTTGTGTGTTTTGGTAAGTTTTTCCCTGATAATTCTAAAACGCTTTTCAAGACCTTCATCATAGTTAGCTGTGACCAATCTGGCATCACAGCCTCATTTTATCTCTCAGTTATTTCCAGACTACATTGACAGCTTGATTTTCAGTCCCCAGCCATAATGTGTTTTGTATAATTTCACTGATACCTTCAGTCCAAAAGTAATCAAGTTCTCTTGATTTCTGTGATACTCTGATCCTCCTCCAGACTATAGCTAGACTCTAGTTTTCAGCAGCAAACATCACCATTAACCCTTATTCCTTCCTTTCTTCTTTCACAGTCGCTGTGGAAAATATTTAACAAGATCCAGTCTAGAAGTGATTCCTGAGTGACTGTCTCTCAGCTCAGCACTTCCCATCTCAGGACTTGTCAGTTTTGACCCACTTGAGCAGGCTCCTGACCCACTCTCTAATCCTTCTGCTCATTCCCATCTCCTCCAGTTTAACTGATCACTGCCCCATATAAAATGCATTACTGAAGTCCACATAGATGGTATCTAATGCATTTCCTTTGACTAGAAAATAATCTATCTTATCAAAGGAAGCTATCGGATAGTTTGGTACAATCTACCTTTGGCAGACAGGAGACAGATGGTAAGAGACTGATGGAGAGGGAAAAAAGAAAACCCATCTAGAGTGGTGCTCATCTGGGCAGGCAGTGACTGTGGCCTGAGGCCACCATAGACACTGGCATTTTTCCTGCAAGTAACATAACGGCAGAGGTGTTTGAGGAAGGAAGTGTTCAAAGGAGAAGAGCTTTGTGGGTAACTGGAGAACCCATAATCATCATCAATAAACCTAATCATCAGGTTTACCAGCATAGCTGTTGACACGTTGAATGATGACGAATGGTAAAGGTGAACAGAAAACACAAACAGTGTTTGTTTTTCTCATAGCAGGGAGCTAAGGAATAAAATGAAATAAAACAAGTCAATTTTCATCTCACATGTATTTAATTAAAGTAGGGAATTCGTGGAGACCAAAAGCTGAAGCCTGTATAGCTTATGCAACTGTGTGGAAGAAAGGTCCACCAAGAGCTTTCCAGAAGGAACATAAAAACCTTTATCAATAAGTCTCAATGTGGCAGACTGTTGGAGCCCAACAGGGCACCGTCCTGCAGCAAAACAGTCCTTGGTCTGCCTATTTTCTTCTTCTGCTCTTCCCTGGGACATTTACTCTTAGGTTGGGGAGGGAGGGATGTCATTTATCTTGTGGGAATAATTTTTTCTTCAGATTTTCCATATGTGTAATTGATCAGAGATCCTTGAGAGCTTCCTGTGGATGTTAGACTAGCTTACATTTGGGGTCTTTATTTTCAGCCCAGGAACAGGTCCCTGAGTCTCAGGCGTTATTATCAGCGGCAATTGGTGATCTGCAAGTTAGACTCTGCTTTGCACTGAGCAGTGCCTTGGAAACCACTTGGTCTTGCCATACCTACATCACATCATGTAGCAGCCCATGGTGAATTATTTCCACTATCCCACTGCAATCCTTTCTTCCTCCTTGAATCTACATCAATCATTTATGAAAGTATTTTTTTCTAACTGTGCCTCAGGGGCCAATGAGCCATGGTCACTTTACGAATGAGCACTTGAACTCATATTCCCCAATTAGTTTTATTTTACCCATTAAGGATTAATGTCCAAAAGCTCATTGGCTGGTAGAATGCAAATACTTTTACCTTGACAGGATTGCCTAAAAAATTATTTGGAAGTATATTCTATGAGGTCCCAAATGATTAGCAGTAGCAGTGTTCACTAAGACTAAAGGCTAGAAAATAATAAAGTTACTATGCTAAACCAAACCTATGTTATGCTTTGATTTCTATTTGAGGGTTGTACACAACTAATATAGTGCAGTAATACTAAAGCACTATTCAGTAAAACCCTGAGCAGTTACCATTTACAGTATATCATAGTCAGATGACAGCAGGAATGGTGGGAGTTCATTACAGGGACCATGAATTGTTGGAGGTAATTTAGATTACAATTTAAAGTTTAATTTAAAAATCTATCAACAAATGTGAAAGTGCTCGGGGAACATTTTAAAATGCACTTTAATCTCACCAGCACAAATAGCTTTTCAGAGCCCTAAACATCATCACCTGGAAAAACAGTAAAACTTTACTGCATCTTTAATTAAATTACAAACACAAAGGATAATTAACTTTTTTTTTATTTTTATTTTATTCATGCCATTGTTTCCCTTCAGAGTCAATATCTTCAAGTTGCAGGAACAGGATGTTCTGAAGAAGTTTACAGCCAGTGCATTCCCCCAGGTTATTATTACATCAAGCAGCTGAAGTGCAATGCACAAGCGCACACACACACGCACGCACAGACACACGCGCACAGAATCGACAGAGGTACTAGAGACTGACTAAGATGTTCACCAAAGCATGTAAGAAGCTTGGTTTGAAAAAAAGAAGAGGAATGAATCAATCAGCCAGCCAGCTGAAAAGGGAAAGCAGACTGCTGTCCTCAGCATGTACTGCAGGGGCCATACGGTTCATACTATAGGACAGCTGAGAAATTAGAATCCAGCTTGCTCAAGCTGGCTCCTCATAGAAATGAAGCAATTCACTCATGTCTTGCGTTTACCTTGACTTCCATGGCCCCATCATCTCACCATTATTTCTTGGCATTAAGGATTCAGAGGGCTCTTCTCCATGTTAATCTGTAAGTCTGTACATCCCAGTGGGGTTCAGTTCACAAGCAACTGCAAAACCAGGACAAATTTTTATGGGGCATGGTTACCCTATGAGGTGGTGTTTTAATTTAATTTTTTTTCCAACTTGAACCTGTCTGGGTTCAAACCTCTGTTGGGTCATGATTCTACAAATTGTCCCTGGCAAGCCCCTTAGCAGTTGCTCATATTGAGATGCGTGCATTGGCATTGTCTTTAAAGAGGTTTATGCCAAAGCATTCAAGACTACGCTCATCTATGCAATCTTAAATTGTGGAGTGCGTGAGAGAGACAGAGAGAAAACATAGCCAGATGCTGATATTTGCAGAGCTTAAACTCCAAATTATAACCGTTCATTGTGCTTTGGCTGGTTAGGGATGTGCATAGAACAAGAACATGAAAATACCCTAAGATGATGAAAAGCTGCTCCTCAGAAAACTTTATACAAGCTGGGAGTAAGATCTTTACAATTCTTGAAGTTATTAAGGAGTCTGTGTTCAGTTCCTAAAAAAAATCTGAAATCAGGCAATTCTGATGACTTCAGCAATGGTGCATATTTTTCCGTGAAGCCAGCAGGACTACTCAACCAAAGAGAATTAAAAAATCAAATCCATTCTCTTTCATTATCAGTGATTTTACTCTGAGATATGCCTATGTGTCTAAAAGCACAAACTACACTTTGGTGATACCTGGGCTAAACTACTGATTTACTGCCATCAAAAGAGGAAGTCCCATCACTGTCCACTTTCACCAGCTGCAGATCCTGCTCTGGCCCTCATGATGCCTCCATACTCATTTGGCTGTATGGTATGCAGATCTAATTTGTTCAGCCAGTGGAAAAGTCTTTTTTGTTACATTGATTTTCCTCCAGACTGGCAAGGAAAATTATCTCAGAAGATACTCATACAAGTACCAAAAGGGGTAGGATCACCTGGAGTGGGAAAAAACAAGACAGAGATTGTCCTCTTTCAGCTGCACTGAGACATGACATCATTTCAACTACATTGTTTAAACAGCCCCTTTGAGACATCTCTTTGGGAGAAAGTGCTGGCCACAAGAGAGTTGGGACTGTGAGCAGACACATAGTCTCTTGTTTGGTATCTCTGGGAAACAGGACTTCTAGGCCAGCTTTTTTTGTTACGTGATTTCATCAAAGGCAGAGTTACCCCGTCAGTGATGCAAGCCAAACAGCTGCAAAGCAGTTTCAAAACAGAAGTCATGGCTCACTAATACAACCACAGAGCTTCCTTTTCAAAGGCAGATTGCTCAAGACATAGGCAAAATAGATTTGTACCTGTCTGCAAAATACTGTGTAGACCTAGAGAAACATCAGACTCCATCACATTTTTTCCATTCTGTGGGGGAACAACTAAAAATATTCCAAATTTCGGCTAACAGCTTAACTCAAAAGAATAAAAGACAAGAACATATGTGTTCAGTCACCACAGGACTGAGCAGCTTTATGAAATCCCTATCATGAGCCTTTGCTGCCCTCTGTGCATGGCTGAGTTACATGCTCAAGGCATATGTATCAACAAGCACCTTCATAGGAGGCACAAACACCCTCTGAATGTGCCAGTCCTGCTTCTAACCCCAGCTCTGCCAGCACCTACACACCCAAGCAGTAACCTTTAAAATCACCAAGACTACCTAAGATGACAGAGTCTACTGATTTAGATGGTCTGCACATCTCCTCGCTTGCATGCTGAAAGAACTGCAGGGTAGTGAGAGATCCCACAATAAGGTATATACCATGAAGACAAATAATGTGTAAATATGTAAAATTAATATTGAAGGGCCAGGGGGTTACAACACAGGGAGATGAGTGGGAGGGAGAGGGGCTGCCATCCTCTGGAAATAAGTGTAAGACCTCATTACATGAGCAGAAATAAAGAAATGAACACAGAATAAAAGGAGCACCACACAAACTATATATCATTTTAATTAAAATCTACTATCTGCTAAATATATGTACAGCTGTTGGATTTCCTGAGCCAACTGATTCAAATAGGTTTCACAAGGACTCACAGATAAGGAATTAAAAAATAAAATCAAGAGCTCCTTGATAACTAGCTGGAAACTGATCCCCTTTTGGGAAAGTCTTTATTTTATGTAAGTTAATATGGGAAGGGGGTGTTGATCACAGAAGACAAGCCTCTTAATTCCTTTCAAATAAAATGAGCAGGCATGACACGGTGCTATCACAGAAGAGAAAGAGCTGCCTGTGTGTATTAAACGTTAGTGCTTTGCCTGCTTAATTATTGGTTAATCTAGCAATTTAGCATGCTTCATTTAATTCTAATTAGGAGAATTAATAGGCAGGGAATAAAGATTTAAATAGACTGGCACAAAACAAAACTGAGACTTAAACTGCTCTTGGAAAAAGAAGCTGCTTTTTTTTTTTTTTTTTTTCAAAAATACAGTTCCTCCAGTCTCATGTGCTCTCCTCAACAGTGCTGCTATCTTAAATGGGAGGGCCTAGGTCAAATGGGTGATTTTAAAATACCCTGGACCCCCTCCTCCATTGGCTTTGTTAAGTGGAGCCATGCGGATTTACACCAAAGCCCAGGATCAGGGTGTTTCTTTTTGTTCTCTCTCCCTCTGAATCTAGACTTTGGGGTTTGGTTTCCTCCTCTGAAAAGGACACATGATATGGTAGGAGATTACTGTATTATTTTTACACATCTCTCTCACTTTCTGCCTTTTTTTTAAGAGCACTAGGGGTAGGAGATAATTTACTAGTGACACCGTCGTCAGGAGTTCCACACCATTCATGTTAAGTGATGCCTTAACTCGTGGAATTGTAAATTATTTTATTTCTTCCTCAGTCTGATGCCTTCTTTATTTTCTCTCTCCAGGCAAAGCTTTGGGGGATGAAGTCACGCTCCTTTTCCACTTCACCAGCTGGCTGCCTTCCATTCCTGCCGCCCCCAAATGTTACAGCCTGATTTGCATGGTGTGTTTGTCTTTGCTAATCAAGCTGCGTACTCTGACAAGTCCTACGACATTGGACATGGCTGTTCTTCTAATTAAGGTGCTAATTGAATTAAATGGCTGCGGTAATGAGCAGATGAGCAGCATAAAAAGTAAAGAGTCAGATAGGCCAATTAACAAAAGAGCTGAGCATAATTATAACATTTAAAATACATGCAGCTCTGTACCAATATTGTTAATTGTTACAGGGGAATTTATGATAATTGGCTCAACAACAGGCATGCAGGCTTAACCTGGGATGAAGCCTGTAATTAAAAAAAATGATATTCAACACAAAATACAGAGCAGGGATAATTAACACTTGATTTACATAAAATATGTTTGTAAAGTGAGGCAGAGTGCTGCACAAATGCTACACCAAACACAAATTCTCCTGCGTCAAGCCGTTTAGCAGTATTACAGAAGTACGAAAGCATGGGCCAAAATACAAGCTTGCTTCAGACCTAAGCATGGGTCAAGGCTGACTTTCATACCAGGGTGACCCTTATTGCATTTTGCTGGCAGAGTTCAAACAATATCATGGTCCTCACCCTATCCCTGTTTAATAGAGCTACGTCTTAGTTGTACCCTATCCGTGGATGCTGCTGTGCCTGCAAAAGAGCACTTTTAGCAGCTTGAGCTGAGCTGCTTACTCTGGTAACACAGCTGCCTTGGGGCAAAAATCTCTTTCAGTTTACACATCTTGACTCTCCACCAGGGGCTCTACATGTACAGCCAGAGAAGCCCCAGCCTGGCTGGACCTCCACAATGGGGTCCAACCAGGGTGATGAAGGCAAAGCCCTAGGACCAGTCCTGGGAGCAATCTAAAGCCCAGGGCTCCATTTGTATCTGGTGTACTATTTTTCCCTGTGTTGCCTGTAGAGCTATGTCCTCCCTTCCTCTCTGTTCTCCTTCTCATCCCAGTAAATCACCAGTTTCATGCAAAGCCTCATTCCTCTCCCCTTTCCCAGCACAGCCTGGAAACTGGATGACATTGGTCTGAATTCTCTCAGGCCAAGGAGGGGTCAGGTCATAAATCTCCCATGGCCTGCTTAAGCTCTCTAACTGGTCAGCTAGCATCTATGAGGGCACATTACTCCTTACCACTCTGCTTTCAACAAATGGATGTAAGTCTTCACCTTCAGTAAAAGGTTTAGGACTTGCAGCTGTGTGTATGCAAAGGCTCTACTTTGGATATGCCAGTATTCTCAGTCATTCCTACCAGCTGGCTGCTAAATTTAGACCATTCCTTACTTCGCACATTGGCTGTCTAGACCAATGTGCCAATAACCCAGGGTCAAAATCACCCTATGAACCCACCCCAAGCAAACTTCTGAGAATGTTATACTGTGTCTCACAAGCAGGTACACAGAAATCAGTGAGAGGCATTTCAGAAAAATACAGAACACAAACACGGACATGTAGGTTACTATATACTTTTAAGCTAGTGCTGCAGCTGCCATTTATTACCCCTGTCTGCTCTCTGCCTGCAATTGTGTACAGCACTGAGACAATTAGTGGCTGAATGATGTAATGCAAAAAAATACATTTCATTGTTCATCAGAATCGCATTTTGTCTTAATGTGTGATGACATGCAAGGAAGAAAAAGAGCATAACAGCATTGTGGTGATTTTTAAAAATCCTATGGTTCTGAGCTGTTACCACAGCAATGTTGAAAACACTGCAGGGGGCTGTTGTGACAGGGTGATAGTCAAATGAACAGAGAACGAATACCAGCAGTGAGATCAGGAGCCATCATCAGCCAGCAAGGGAGGCTGAGGCTGAGTTTAGAATATTTTGAAGTTAAATGGTAACATTGACAGGGGAGATAGCCAGGATTTTATCAGGATATGTTTAGTTTTCTGTCCTTCTACTCCAAGCCTATTGGAGAAGACTAAATCTGTTTAGTCCACTGCTTCATCACTGAATCTGATGCTCCAAGACAAAATTAGGAAGGAACAGGAGTACTGTAACTAAAGCAGTTTGTAGTCAGTTGTCTGCTACCTATCACTGTACTGTTAATCACTATAACAGGCTCATTTGTCTCAAAAGTATCTTTGTGGGTCTCTGGCAGAGAGAAACAACATGCTAACTAACTCTTGATATACACGTCACTTTGGAATACCTTGGATGTGAATAGACGATAGAAAATTACATTTTGAACCAGTCCACAAACACACATGTTTACAACTTGGAGAATTTATACATACAGATTAAAATAATCCCTTCTTATTTTTGTGAATATCTCAAAATGTCTTAGGGCTGGAACAGAAACAAACAAAAGGATATCATATTTCCTGGAATACCTTGATATTTTAGATTTATATCCTGCAAATCCTTAGGCACAAACTTAAATTAGGGTGCAATCACTTCTACTAAACTTAATGTGGGTAATCTAATGGGCAAAGTAAGGTGTGGGCTGAAGTTCTTCAGAAGTCAAGTTTAACTAAGCATAACTTTTGTCACAAAACATACGAAAGGCAAATCACCTAAGTTATACTGAAGGTATTGGCTGCTGCTTGACCAAGAATACTTTGAAACAATGCATTTACACAGCTGTCCTTACAATGGAACCTTAAAAACAGCCTTATATTGAAATAAAGGTAGAAAAACTTCTAGTAGAATAACTTAGTAGAAAACTGCTATTAGAAAAACTAATCTAATATCCTTGACTTTAAAATATTAAACAGTGTTTTCGAGATTTCAGTGGATCAAAATATGTAAAATGCTTATTCATACACTGTTATCTATCTCACTTAGATGGTCAAAAATTCACCCCCCCTCCAAAATGATTAAAACAATGACTAAAGCGACAATGTACAAATGTAAAGTAGCAGTCAGTTGTTTATATTATTAAAAAATGATATAGTTCCATAGTTTATACAAAATTCTAGGATAGCCTTTACTTCTTTATTCATTGAATCTTACTGCTAAGTAGTGATTAGACAGAGGGTGTGAGCTACACAGGGTTTTTTTGGCACATGATACTGTATCTGTTCACTGACTTAATAAATGCTTATTCCCAGCATAACTAGTCAAATGTGCATACTTGAAAATCCATTTCAGCTGATGGAGTTTTTTACACCAAAATTGCTGGCTGCATTATTTAGTCATCATGCAAAAGTTTTCTATATATTTTGACAACTAAAGCATTCAGATCCCTGTCCAAGAGCTCTGAGTCTAATAGTAGATGAAGTGAACATATGAGAAGCAACAAGTGACAGGAGTAAAGTCTCTGCAAAATTTCTTTGGATGTCTCAGGTATGCTTTCACTCAACCACATTCTCCAACACTGGTCAGAGGTATAACCTCATGCATCACAGAGGTTTAAGGTGAAAGGATATTAGATTTTGTCATAGGATATGTGTTAAAGCCAATAGCAGCAATGGAAACATGAAAAAGTTGAAATATAATCTCCATAGACCGTTAGTACAACTCCTGTACAAAGACAAGTCCAAAGATAATATTTCAATTCAGCTCAGAATCTAATTTAATTATGCACCATTTTTAGTTTATTTTTTCCAATGGAAAAAAAAAATCTTAGCAAACTCAAAACTTTTCTACTACCAATTTTGCTGAGACTTAATTTTCTGCTGAGCAGATTGAAGAAAAATCCTGACCAGTCAGGCTTGTAATGGTAAAGTCATCCCTAGATATAAACTCAAGTGTTTGCAGAAAATGAGCTAAAAATGAGGAAAAGATGATTAAAAATAACACTGAACATTAATTGAATTCTTTTGTGAAGTTAATACTGCTCTAGCATCAACATCAAGAGCAGTAGCAGTGGCTCACACATGTTTCGGTAATGCAAGTAAGAATACCACAGGGTTCACCAAGACCTAAATATTTACAGAATGGTATCCAGTCCCAGTTTCCCAGCATGAATGTACCATCTTGCTTAATATTTTCAGTTTTTCTAAAACATGTAACAGAACAGAAGCAATATCAGCAGGGTTGATGGCAGTATCATTTGCTTACCTGTGCCCTTTCAGATCTGTAAGTATATCCTCATTGTAGAAATACATAATCCAGGGAGATGCATCAGTGAACCCAATGACAGGTCTACAAAGGAGGCAATCACCGTTTCTTTGGCTGTACCAGGAAAACGGGCATATGAGAGAGGCTCATTACTGATCTTTGCAGCAGGGGTATACCCACTACTGCCAGCTTTAAGAAATTCAACTATATGTGGGTTCAATCAAAATGATAAAGAGATACAATACCTTGGCTGACAAAATCATATGGCTCCAGGAGCAGATGCTTTAAAGGAAGGGTAACGCTTCTTGAAGTGAGATCTCAGAAGAGGTGACAGTATGTCTTCATGGGCTGGAGGCCACAGGATAGACTTGAATTAGCAAAGATCAGAAATGACGCCCACGAGTTTTAGGAAGAAGAGGTTTTTACCATGTATTAAAAAGTGTGTCAACAACCAGAATGAATATCCAGTATAGCGGCTTTAACATGACTGCCTTCCTTCCAGTCTGAGTAGCATATATTCTACCCCAACCCACACATGCTTCAGGTTATGGTTGTGTCCACAAGGATTAGCAGGATACCTCTTTGTATCACCTTCAAAGTGACCTTTGTTTTTGTGTTTCAATATATTAGACACCTGGTTGGCTACTTCCAAAAAATGCCATGAACAAAGGAAGAAAGTAAGAAAAGCATGGCCATGGCCAAGCCTGTAAATAAGGGAAGAAATCTCCCTTAACGGGAATGTTTAAAAATAAAAACCCTTTAACTGTAACCTGGCTTGTGCAATTTATATGTATTGGGAATCTTTCAGCTGGCCAGGGATGCTATAATTATATTACAGGAATCTGACTATGAATTTGGCATATCAGTTTTGAAAACATGCCCCAGGGTTTCCAAGCTTCCATAATTTTACTTGAGCAGTAATGGAATAAATACAATCTAGATACACGTTGCTGTTCTTCAGCATAACTACTTCTTCAGGCAGATTTACCATAACGCACTCTGAACAGAAAAACTATGGCTCATTTACAAATGTAATTTCAATTGAGGATAGTTTTCCAATCTTCTTTCATTTGAGTCTCAATTGAACTTCTTCTCCTTTTTTGATGGCATGATTAGACATTGTGAGAGCTGTTGCAGATTAGTCAAGCACAGAGAGAGTAAATTGGGAAGGATGTTTTATCAGTGCACGTCACAATATATGAAAGCAGATGTGTATGCTCTGAGCTGTTCCCTCAAATTACTGTTATGGAATAATTTAGCCCTTTTGATTCTCACAGATTACTGCTTCCACTGATCATGCTGTCAAAATCAAAGTGAGCACTTCATTCCGCTTTTATTCATGCCAGATCTATTTTGCTTTCATAATGAGCAGATATTACCACTGCACAAAGAGGATAAAGACATTCACAGTGATAGATAGGCGAGAGATTAAATGGGATCTTTATGACTTCTTCAGCCATCAGTTTTGACTGTGCGATAAGACGAGTCGAGTTGGGCACTGATTTGTTCTTTATTGGAGCCAATATTAGCATGAGCTTACCAGTGCACAGTCTGATAAAATCCATTTAAGGTGGACTCTGTATAACAATTTGTAAGTTAAAAGAATTCTCCTACAAAACGCATCTTCAGCCATCCCTGCAAAGGCAAAATAAGCCATTTCGGATTTATAACTCCTTACTTTCCAGGGTGATAATTAATTTATAATTTTGTGATTTAAGGGTCGTGTTGGAATTATCAACATTCCTGGAACCACAGGTTTAAATCCTCACTCTCAAATCACCACTTAGTTTACTATTGTTCTAGGGATGTTTGGGCAACCCCTTAAAAACAAATCCCTACCTAATCTACCCAGCTTTTAGAAGCTGTGTGGTAATTTTTTCCCGTTTTGCTTGGCCACAGGCTTTCTACCTGCCTCACAGTCCTGTTGTGCACACCTTTCTCCCACCTCTCCTCCAGCCTGCAGGAAAAGCAATGTTAGGTGTCTACAGCTTGCAAAGTCCTTTGCCATAACAGGTCCCATAGAAATACTAGCAGATAAAGGCCAATTAAAGTGTATTATACACAAAACTGAACATGGAGGGAACTTGGAGCAAAATGGGGAACCCCACTGGGAAGTCAAAACCTTGATAAATAAAGACTGTCACGCTTTCTTTTCTAGTATCTCAGACTGGGGTTGGGGGACACATGTCCCCCAACAGCACAAGTCATATTGTTTTTCATTCTCGCAGAAGATTACAACAAAGTTATGGAAGGAGTGGAACCTGAACCATGCTGTCTGTCACCACTGCGGATGCTGTGATTGCTATGAAATGGAATTATGGGAGATTAAAATATTTCCATTCCGCAGTCTGAGATTCCTGGGTCCAAATCCAAGCACATTTCCTACTTGAGGTTCCCTGTTCTGCTGTGGTTGAAAGAAAGACTTATCACACATAAACCTGGGGAATGGGATCAGCATCCAGAGTTGCAAATGTTTGCATTAATTGTATCCAAATAATCTGTGGACTTTTGACTAGCAAGTCAAAGCAAAATGTTTTCTGAGGGACAGATTATTTAGGAGATATGAGTCCAACATGCTTCTGGGATTGATTGTAAAGAGCTAAAAGGGTTGGGGGGCAATTTTCAGTTCCAGATGCCAATTCAAAAGCCTATCAAAATCAATTCTGTCCTGTTTCAAGGCAAAGATAATTGTGTACTTGAACATCTATGTGATTTACTCTTCCTCTGGATTATGAATGGGCCCCAAAGCACCAAAGCTGGAGTCTCACTGAATTTAATTTTGTTTCAACCCTTTCTGAGAGACCACACTACTCTCTGCCAGGTTTCCTCCATAGGCTACCCGTGACCCTACCCACAGTTATCTGCAGTAGATCTTGCAGTCATTTGCAAGACTACCCAGTAGCCAACTTATACTATGCAGTCATTCACATCAGTTCATATCAGAGGCATGTTTCACATCTGTTAAACCAGCACACACAGCATAGCCACAAGGTGAGGAGCTGGGTTTTATCCTTCCTTTGCTTTTATTATGCTGAAATAGCTCAAATGCTCGGGCAGAATTATTTTCTTTGTACATTTTTCAGCGTGCTAAGGAAGCAGTTGGGTAATAGATACTTTTGAAGGGAAGTAAAGAGACAGTAACCACTCTCTGTGATGACCTACCTGTACATGTCATTTCTTGCATCTGTA
>JANIJG010000439.1:36952-76493 GCA_024611175.1 Megaceryle torquata | reverse complement strand
GTAATTATCATTCATCTGTTAGCAATTTTTTTTTAAAGTACAAGTCAACTAACTCAATAGGCATCATAGCATTGAATATAGTCCTGCATGATTGAAATGGACAAATTATACCAAGATGGTGGGGTATTTTTGGCTCAAGTCACATTTTATATTTTTTTTCAAGTATTGGAATATCAAGATTCTCAATGTATATTATAATATGGAATAATAAGTCTCAATGTAAACCAACATTTGCTTTCTTCTCCAGTTCTCCAAAATGGCTTTGATTCCTGAAGCTGTTTCCTGTGGTGATAAAATGCAGCAGGGTGTATCTTGACTTAAAAGGGGGTGTATCTTGACTTAAAAGGACAACCATCTATCTGTGTACTCAAGGAACTGTTTGCTCTCCACTGTTTTCAAATATCTTTCATGTCTCCACATGAATGTGCAGTAAGCAATAAAGTTCTTGACAACACAGGAGTCTTAAGTCTTGTTTATTTAGACCTACTTTTCCACCTTTTAGAATTAAATATGGAAAAATTCAAGAGGGTAGATTCATGGATTCAGGTTATAAATTAGGAAGAACTTTTTCACTAGAAGGGTGGTGGTGAGACACTGGAACAGATTGCTCAGGGAGGTTGTAGATGCCCCAACACTGAATGTGTTCAAGACCAAGTTGCATGGGGCTTTGAGCAACCTGGTCTAGTGGGAGGTGTCCCTGCTTACTGCAGGGGATATTGGAACTAGATGATCTTTAAGGCCCCTTCCAACCCAAAACATTCTGTGATTCCATGAAAATTATGAGTGGGTTATCAGGGAACTTTAACATTCATGGGGAATTACTGAACTAAGCAGGCCCCAAGCCTAAGCAGGAATTGCAATTGTATTTCTGTACCCCTATAAACAAACAAGCCAAATCCCAAAATTCTATTAAAAATATTTTCAAATAAATACCATTAGAGGAAATAAAAACTTTTATGGACAACTCAAGAATGTTAAGGCTGAAAAAAGCATAATACAACTGAAACCAAAATAAATGAAGCATTTCATTTAAATGAATAATAAATGATAAATTAATAATAAATGATAAATGAAGCAGTTATTCATTTTACAATGTAGATTAACAATATAATAAATATGTATTAATAGACACATGAATAGAAAATTCATAATAGAACAATACCCACAAGAAGTTCACTCTCAGCCTCAGTTAGAAGTGCTGACCTCTCTCATCACTGAATGAATTCAAGGAGACCAACAGGTTTTTGTCATTAGCCATTTTATATTTTCTCCTTATTTTAAACTCTGTCACTGATTTGGTATTTGGAATAAATTTACTGCCTATTTTTTACAACTCACAGGTTTTCTGAGAAAAAAAACCCCAAACACCTGATCCAATCTGATCGTTTGTTTTGCTTTAAGACAGTAAGAAACCTACAGTTTTGAGATAGCAACTGATGATTTCAATTAGGTCAACATAATTCCTTTGTACAGACAATACAACCCCAAATATACAGGCAATGCTCTCCACCATGCAACACCCCAGATTAAGACTGACAAATGACAACCCTCTTCTCATTCTGCCTTGTATTACCAATATCCTGTAGGTAACGGTCATAAACAATTTTCTTGTATTCATCCGTGAAAAGACAACTCCCCTGTGCTCTTAAACGACTGGGGATAGATGATTCTGTCTCCAACCCCATCGACAGTGCTGACCAGAGGCAGGGCGACAGCAAGATACATGTCCTTACAGACTGTGGTGGCAGCTGCATTACAAGTATATGCCAGTGTAAAAGAACCTATCAAGAAAAAAACAACTATCAAATGGGTCACTGCACCTTGCTGTGCACATCTTAATGTTCCCTCGCACATAAAATCCATCTTTTCTTAGGCAATCAGGGAGTGAATTAAAAGAGCTCTTTAAAAGAATCCCATACTGAAGGCATCTACGGGAATTAAATTTATACCAGTGTAAAAGTTACTGCTCAACTTGACCTTATTTTTACTCAACTGAAAGAATACAAACATATACAAAAATGTAGTTTACTTGTTACTTTAAAAATGCAGAGATGGCATAAATGCTTTAACTGCCAGTCCCTCTTAGCAAGACACCAAGGAGGATTCCTTGTTGCAGTTATAGCAAGGGGCGGAGAACTGGGGAGAAGGTTTTTTTCTGTCAGGCAAGACAATTTGATCTGCATCTCATTGCCTGAAGTTTAACAATATATAATTTCTTCTCTCTTTCTCATTTGCTTCCATTTTAATTTAATTGGAGAAATGACTATATTAAACATCTATATAACCATCATCACCTGTATGCAAAGAGATGTTGGTATTAGAATATTATTAACAATAAAATGACAAACATTATAATTAATAATACTGGCTTTTCTATGAAAATACACGCAGGAGAGCTGCTGTTCACATGTGCTTTAGGGTAGTATTCCTCCCAGATGTACACACATGCACACATCTTCTGACCTCATCAAACAGTTTGATATACAAATGGGCTATAGTGTAAATACAAGAAGAGATACAAAACTGTGAATGATAATTTTGCATACACACAGACATCTTTCTTCCAGACAAAGCATTTTGTCATATCTCTTCTTCAGCTTCCCATCCTGTAAAATGCAGATAGTCATAATTGTCTCAATGGCATGGAGACAAATTAACCAGTCTGCAAGAAATGCCATAACAGCTTTGTATGGTTTGTGTTAAGAGTAGCGCAAAGTATGAACACAAAGATGATAAACAAATATCACAGCAAAGGAAGTTAATGCAATAGGCATAAAGTACCCAATCCTGGAAATGCAGTTGCATGTGAAGCCCGGTGACTCAGTAAGTATTGGATATGGCAATCAAAAATGTAACTGATATGAAGCATTGTTGTAAAAATCATCATAGTAATACCCAACAGAGATGAGTAAATATAGTGACAGTGTGATTTGTGCCAGTGTTATGGGATTGACTTACTCTGTGTCTACTACTGTTCCCTGTGTTAATTGCCATCAGTAAATCATTATACAGCTTTGGTACTTAGTGGCTGGGTACTTGGCATAAGTTCACAAACTTCTAAACCAATGCCCGCAGCAAACCTTACCTGAGTGATGCATCTTGGCATGGGCAACTGTGCTACCCACCTTTCCAGACTTACACTAAACACAGCAGTGCCATGTACCTGGACCATGGTCAGGATGACCAAAAGCAGCTCCTCCTTTCCCCAGCACCAGGAGCCTTCACACAGATGGCCACAGAACTGAGAGAATCACATATAGCACAGGCTCATGTCAAAGGCATTGCCATTACCACAGCTGAGAACATCCGTATTGAACTAAAGTTTAATTGGGATGACATTAAAAAATGGTAATTATTTCTGACATGAATGAATTATGGGCTGGTGCCATTCTCAGAAGAACATTCTTATCTTTCCTTAAGTTACCCTAAGGAGATAAGGAAACACATTAAGAAGGAACCTAAGCCATTATTCCAGCTAAAAATCAAGGTGTTCAAAATATCATCACATTGAAGAATTAGTAACCATTACTGCAGGTAGGTATGTGCCACATGCTGAATGCTATACCTGATTGACACTGTCTACACTAGTCTTAAAAGGAGACATTTGTAAACAGAAATGTACCAAAGGTCAGGGAAACATCATTTTCATGGACAGTGAACTGTCAACATGCGTGAAAGGGTTATAGAAAAGAGGACCACCTGGAATGAATTTCACCATAGAGGTGAAAGTGGAAGAAATGAGAAAATATGTAATTGAAAGTTAATATACATCTTTCTGAAGCTATGAAAGTTGCTTCTTATACAACTTTAACCCAAAAGAACTATTAATGTCATAAGCATATGGAAATATGTAAATCAAAATTGTTCATGTGACCTAATATGCTTCCTTTAAAGCAAATGTCCAGGACTTAAAGCACTGGGGAGAAGAACTGGTTTTGTGCTTCTATTCATCAAAGAAATAGACAAAAGACCAGACTAAGAAGGAGAAAGGGAAGGACATATGCCAGCTTCTTAAGTAGCATGACCCTTAGGAAAAGCCTTAAGAAAATTGAATTTGTTGTTGCTCATGTGTTATCTTAGAAAGATTTGGAGTGATAAGAAGTGACAGCAACTCTTGTTGGCTGGCCCCTGCCCAGTTCAGGGACACAAGATGACAGGGCAATCTTGGTATGTAGACTGAAGCAGATGTTTCCACAGCCTACTCACTTATTAACCTTACAGAAGCCATCCACAGAGCCTCAGCTCTGGGGTTGAGAACAAGAAAAAAAGTCACAGTCAAGGAGGGTCCCTACCTGGAATGGTTGCAGGCAGTAACAGGGAGAAGAAGACACCACCAGAATCACCAAGTGGGAAAAGAGATGCCTTTGCTTTCCCCTCTCTCCTGATTTGCAGCAAATGTCTCCATCAGAGTCCTGTAAGACCATGTCCCCAGAGTGCCATAGAGCAGCTACAGCCCTGCCCCAGTGCCCTTGGGCAGCAAGGCAGCTTAAAAGAAGACTGACAGATTATATTTGCACTGAAGATTCTTGTGAAATCATGTGAGCAATCTGCATTTGGGTAAATTTATTACCATTTTGCATTTGTCAAATACAGTGTTTGTAACATGTTATGCCTCTCACACAAGGCAGAGGTGGTGGACATCACACAACTACCATGTCCTTCACACTAAACAGGCTGCTGTCCATGCTGAGGAGCAGAGGCCAATTGCTGTGTACAATGTTGTTTAACATGCTTTTAAATGACACTCTGGTCATTTAATAACCTTTTCTGTTCCTTGATTTAAGCTACTGTCACAGTTTAACATTTTAGCAGGGAGGAGCAAAGCCACTATAAAAGTAAAAACCGAAATGCTTTAGAGAAGTAGAAGATGAAAGGAAGAAAAACAAATGTTCATAATGTTAAATTCAATGGCAGTAAATAGCCTTATTTTTTCAAGTAGTTTTTTTTCCAGAAATAATTTACAGTTCAAAATGTATCTCATGCCATACAAATCAATCTGTATTGAGCATGCTTAACATTGGAGAAGGTCCAGAATATAATAAGTAAATAAAAATGGACTATGAATAATTGTATTGCAACATATTGTTCACTTTGAAGATGCCTTGTTATTTACATGGTTTGTAAATTTTAAATAAAAATCCAAGTTGTCCTCCTGATGATGGTCACCATTCTGCAATAAGGCCAATGGACTACCAGGGGGTTCTTCACTGCTGCAAAGGATCTGGCTCTGGAGTTGTACACATGCGCTCTGCTTAGTCATCAAACCACAGCAAGTCTAAAACCCACAGTGACAATTAACAAAAGCAAACAGTCACCAAAACAAGGCTATGCTGTTTCTCCCCGATTCCAGAACAAAACCAGCTCCCTTTGGCCTGACCACTGTGTCTTAAATACTTTGATGAAGTTTCCACCTTAAGGATTGTGGGGAGGAAAAAAATAGAAAAGCAAATTGCAGAATGTAGACTGAAGTATTTGCGATCCTTGTGACAAATACTAATGTATAAATCAGCAGCCCAATCCAGGCCCGGGCCGCTGATCATGTTCTTTGCTGAAATGTCACCTGTTCCTATCTAACGATTTGCATAATGCAAAGCTTCTCACTCGTAAAATACAGATTAAGAGGGGAAGCAAAGAGTCATTCTCGAACCATGGAGCCATTTCAAACGAAAAAAAAAAAAAAAAAAAGCAGTCTTTACTATTAACCCTGTCGTAGGCACAGGCTTTATTTCCTTTTTTGCATTTGAAACGATAGCTCCATTTGGAAAAGAAAATAATCAGATCCAGCCTTACCTTTCTTATTTGTTTGCTCCGTGCCTGTTAGTGTCTCAAATTCAACATGAACAGAAGTGAAATAATTGAACTATTAAATGCTGGAAATTTAGTGAAACATTTAACTGGTCTTATAGAGCTTGTTCAAAATGCATGGATGTCTATCAACAGATTCCTATCAACTTCAATGGGGTAAGGTTTTAGCAGACATTTTGAGGAAATTCCTTTACTATTTTTTCCCATACTTTTAAATTTACCATGAGGTGTATGTCTCTGAGTACTATCTCACTGAAGGGGTTGTTTGTTTTGGGTTTTTTTTTCTTCTCCAGCAGTGAAAACAACAGTGCTTATGGGCCACAAAAAATTATTTTAAATCAGTTTTAGGCAATGTTAGCTTTATATTGCTAACAAAAAGCATTCAGAACACAGCTGGAGTGACAAAAATAGGAAGCTGTGTTGAAGTGTTGGGACTGAAAATTCTAATTGTTAAAGATTGGGATGAGGTTTATCCTTTCCCACTTAATCCTAACAAAGATATGTCTCCTGCAGGGATCTCAGTTCTCCCAATAAGCAGCTGGTCTTGGCCATCACCAGAAACTGGGTGCTGGCATCCAGTGGACTGAGGCTGACAAGTCCTTTGCTCCAAATGACGGTACTGTTCTGAGAGAGGAGTTTAAGTTATTCAAGGGATGGAGGCTGTTTTCCTGCAAGAACTTCAAATTTGCATATGCTTGTATGATGCTACAAGGGCAGCTGTGGTCCTGACTGCAGCATTCTCTGCGTCTTCTCCCTTGGGCCAGTTGTGTCTGGCAACCCCCCTGCCCAAGCCATTTGGCCTCAGCAAAGCATTTTTAATAGTTTAAGTTCTCTGTACCTAAAAGACAACTTCTTTCTGCACGCTGTTGTGACAAGAAGGGAGATGGGAGCACTTGCTGATGCTGCCATGTCCTATGTTTGATCGCTTGCAGAGCCACACTGGGGGATTTTCAGAGGAACAGCTTTTATTCTGGCATTCCCCACCGGCCTGCCAGCGCCCAAGCCCATTAACCTTCAGGGAATGGTTCAAAGCTTATCTATTTTCTTGTGGTCCTGAACTCCAAGTTGCTGAAGTCTTCTTGCTTTCTCTGGCAAGAAAGGGGGTTTAATATGTCATACTGAGCTTGCTGCACCGTGCAGGCACTTCTGTTTCTTTTAGGAGGCATTTGTTCACTCACCACTGATTAAGCAGTTTCATGATTTTTTCCTCAAGATTTTTAAATCCTGGGAAAAATAAATAAGCAAACCTGAGCAGAATAAGGTGCAATAATAAACACCAAGGCTGCAGCCATTACTCCTAAGCATACCCATGGGCAGGACTAGTAAGCATGCTACTTGCATGACTAAAGACTGGGACAAATACTTTAGGAGAAGGCAGAAAGCTTTGAAATGTTAGATATTTTCTGTTTATTCAGAGATACTTTTCTGATTATACAAATCTGAACAGGAATATGTGTTTGAAAATAACCTGAAGTTTTAAGAGACCTTAAGGAAGAAAGTGTGACAAAATTAATAACATTTAAGACTTACAGAGGTCACATAGGAACAAAAGCTCTTATGTGATGCTGGAAATTGGCCTTAGACATAAAATTCAACACTGATTTCCGTGAGACTCATGAAACAGGTTTCCAGAAAATCTCCCGAGCACATTTCCTTTTGTCTAAGAGAGAACCCTTTACCACAGAGGATAACTCCCCTTCCTTACGGCCTGTTATCACAAAAATTGTCACGTATTTCCATGACAAGATTGTCCAAATATTGTGACAAAGATGTTGACAAGAAGTGACAGACAGAACAGGACTTCATGGAAACAAAGGTAAATATAAAAAATAAGGAGATGCAGCTGATGAGAAGAAACTGGAAAGGGAGCACCAGAGACAAAGTTCATGTTGCTACAGCGGAGAATGTTACATAAACTTAAATACAGATCATGTCAAAGGTTGTGAAGGGTATTATTACTGTTCTTTCCCTCTTTAATCTTCTCATTTTATAGTTGATTTTCTTTCAATATTTAGTCTAAAAAGAGATATTTTCTGAAGTCAAGGGCAAGAATATAGGTCCCAGAGAACTTGGAAGACAATCTAAATAGGTTCTAAGCACCGACCTCCATGAAAACTGCCAAAAGAATGTTGCTTTGTAATATTTTTAATAAAAATAGGCACAATAACTATACAAACATTAACAAAAGTTACTGTGAATATCTTCCTATGAACTGCCTGGGATTGTCTCTTTTTCCAGGTACTTCTAGCTTCCTGATGTGGCATAGGGAGATAGAGAAAAGTGAGAAAAGCAGTCAGGAGGTACAGACTCTCATTACACCTAGACTTTTCCCTCTTGCATTACCACTTTCTTCTCTGATAATGATTCTTGATGCTGTTGTCATCTTCACTCTTGAGATTCTGCTAGCAGTTCACCCTATAGTGCATCCTCCTCCTGGAAGTCTATGGGCTAGATGGTCTAATGGGTCTTTTCTATCTCACAAGCTGTGATTTTTGTCTTTATACAGTACTTTGTTCCCTGTTTCCCCTTCCATCTCCCTCTGCAAATTGAGACTGGCTGAGGGGAGGCTTAAAAGAGAATGAACTGTCACTTAAACTCTCTGCATCACTCAGTCATTCTTCTAAATGGGGATTTCATATGACTTCAGCTCTGTCAGGAAAGCTAAGCCTCTCAAAATTTCTCAATATTCAAGATGTGCAGAATAAATTACAAAGAACAGGTTTATCCACAAATACTTGTCTTTCAAAAGTATCATTTTGCATGCACACTGACATACTCACATACATAGAGCCTTCAGGAGCTTCAGCACTTGCAAAAAACCAGTTGCACTGTCCAACGTATTTCCATAAAGACTGGGGGAATTTTTACATAAGCGTTTGTGTTGCTTAAAGAGAACTGTAGGATTCTGTAGCCTGATTTGCAGTTGGCATAAGGATCTATATACCAGTGTCTTCTCTGGAGACAGGTGAAATTGCTAAATCTAAATTCTGTCTTAATTTATACTGTGCTTTTAGGATTATGGCCTTTGACACTGGGAGAATTAATTCCCAAGATCCATCCTGATGCACTTTTTAACGCAGAGTTTGTTATGCCAGCTCTATTCCTCCCACACCTGAAACCAAGCTATCTATAGCCACACTTAATTAACACAAGCCTCTTTAATTGACATCCCTTAGCTTCATATAGAGGCTACTACTTATTTACGCCCAGTGATGTGGGCAGAGCACGGCAATGTCTGCAATACACCTGGACAGGCACAGTGCTGTTAGCTGTGTTGCTGACTCACTAATTCAGTTCTGCTCGCAGAGAATCAATGGCAGAACTGCAGTGAGTATTCACTTCTGGTGAGTATTGCAAGGATCCAAAGCAGCAAAACACTTAAATGTAGGTTTAAGTCACATTTAACTGCCAAACTGGGAGCAGAACTGCGAGCTGCTATCTCTATGAGATACTTCTTCTGACATAAAAAGTATTTTTTTTTAATTTTCTGCAGTGTTCTGTGATACATTCCTCTGCTTGTATTCCACTAATATTTCTAAACCTTTTTAACATTGCCACTGCTCAGACCCTTTCATCTTATTTTCTAGTGATATCTAGGATTATCATTCTCTGCCTACATTTATGCAAGTTAAATGTTATTTTGCACAAGCTGTCTATACAAAATAATAATAATAAACTTAGTAGTGATTACTGTGATTGAGTCCAAGAAAAAGGTAAGCTGCTTTTATTCTCTAGTAAGAATTCTATTAATCTTCAGAAGAAAAAGATGGAGAAACAAGCATGAGGAAAGAATAAAATGATTTGCAGGTTTGATGGGTATTATCGGAAATATTTAATAACTCCAGTTTCACAACTCTCTGGTTATAATTCTGTCCAAAAGAATACCTGTGATATGAACATTGTCTCTCTTTTCTTTTTTTCTCTTGTTTTGATATTTTCTTTGGACAGCAACTGATTAAGAAAAGTGAGTCATTTTCCCCTCCAATTCTTTCCCTATGCTGCTGTCTCTTGAGAACAATTCCTTTGCTGATTCTTGCGGCTGAGATTATGGTCCCTTTTCTAATCAGTTACAGGATGCATTTACTGTCTTGAAGTGGGCCAATGTGCAAGATAAACAACAAGATTATTTACTTTCTGTGCTTCATTAATGCAAAGAATTCAAGTTTACATGTACTAATCAGGTTCTTTCTTAGAAATATCTCAAAGGTAAGCTGCTTATTATTTCACTGAAACTGGAGGATTTTCCCTGTAGATTCTTCTTACATTTTCTAGGGTATGAAAATCTGCCTTAGACAATATCCTGAGGTGTAGAACTGCACAGACCTGAAAGGCAGAGAATGTCCCAAAATGAGGCTTAAAATATCTGATAGTAAAACCAGCACCTGCATTTGCTTTCATATAGTGAATCTGAAAATTTATCAGAGATAAAAAAGATTCTAAGGTCGAGTGCCTGTGTTTTTACCAAAAAAATCACTAAAGAAAAACATAATAGGAAACAGAAGAAAATATTTTTTTTGTCCTTGGTTTTCCCTTGAACGGAGTCAATCTGCTAGAATTTGCATTTTACACTCGGGGGCCCAGTTTCCTCCCTCCCGCCTGAACCACTCACCCCTGCTGTAGAAGTCAGTGGGTGTTTGGTGTTCCTTGCTGAGGCAGAATTGGCTTGCTTGTGTTTCAGAGCCTTATAACTCAGCTCTTTGCAGTGCAAATAAATTGACAACTTTTCCAAGCTATGAACAACATTGTCTCTTCTTGTAATCTCAGATAATAGAATATGAGTACATGATGTATGCATAATATAGAATAGACTAGACTAGACTAGACTAGACTAGACTAGAATAGAATAGAATAATTTCAGTTGTAAGGGACCTACAACAATCATCTGGTCCAACTGCCTGTTAGCATCTTATCTGTTAAAAGCAAAACAAAATTCCAAAAGCATGGGAAAAAAAATGAAAAAAATGAAAGTTTTATGTCTGTGCAGATAATATCAGGGGAAATAATATCTGATCCCTAACACCCCTTTCTTACTAGCCCAGTAGTTATCCAGCCCCTGGTTTGATGTGGGTTACCTGAGAGAGCAAGCTGTTGGCAGATCTGTTTTCAAGCAGCAATGCTTTTAAAGGAATATGTATAACATGTGGTACAGTTAATACGTATAAAAAAAATATCAGTTACTTTTTCATTGTAGGTATTTGATTAAGATATCTGAAAAGAGAGAAGGAAGAATCTCCTCTTTAACATATTTAGAGCCACCTTGAGGTCCTGCTTTGGATATCTCTTCTGGGAGCTGACAGGTTTGATACCTCTCAGAAGGCTGTGTGCTGGGAGCTGCTCCCATCACACCAGACACTGCCATCCCCCTGTATCCCACTACCACCAATACAGAGACTTGAGGGAACTTGCTGTATGCTTTGATAATAAGTTTGGATTTTTTTGGACTGAGGCAACCTAGTTATTTGCCTAGGCTCCTGCTTCATAACATGGTCTCCCAGACAATATCTTAAAAATATTTAATAGAACGTAAATAACAGGATAAGAATACTTAGTGGGTGTGAAGGCAGCCTGCACTTTCAGTGCTTCTATTCAGTTTCAGAAAGCTGGAATGTGGTGATATTTTTAGTATCTTTACAAACCAAACAAGAGTCTTGTCCATCTGTACAATAGGACAATGGTGGTAAAAATCTCCTACAGCATTATCTGAAATACTGGTTCACAATGCAGACTGTAATGAATGGATTTCCAACTTGTGCAATACTTTTGGTAAAAAATAAAATAATTTAAAAAAAGAAATAAAAGGAAAATCGTCATAATACTACCTTCTTATAAATCTTCTTTTTAGAAATCAAAACAACAATATGGTGGCACTGCCTTGGCTCATTAAAACCTCTTTATGGGATAACTAACATATAAAGTCAGAAGATAATTACCATGTTTAAAGCTAAACAAGTGTTTTGTTAAATCAAGATCCAGAGTTTTTCCTGAGATTTCTGTTGATGAAGAAGTAACAGTGAGAGTCGGGCAAGACAAGATGCATCTGAGTGAATGGAGCTCTCTATACCATTTAAGTCAATAACAAACTCATTCATCTGCTTCTGTTACATCCCAAGGAGGGCAATGAGCAAATCTGTGGCACAATTCATAGATGCCTACAACAGGTTTGATAATTCATGCCCTGGAAGTGACTCTCCAACAACACTGCAGGTGACCCATCTCCAGTGCAGGTATCTAGATGGCAAAGTCCAACACAAGGTGAAATTACTGCTACTCATGGTTTCTGCAGATATTTTCTCATCTCTGACAGCATCAATAATTTAGATTTTCTTGTGCATAAATTTAAACTAATGCATCTAATCGTGTATTTAAAGCCAATTAAAACAAGGGGTGGAAAACATGGATGTCCTTAAATCAACATAGAACATCTCATATCTCCTTACTTCTTTTAAATGCGGATGTTTGTACCATTAAAATTTTTAGCTCTGTGCCAGGTTAATATTTTTCCCTCAGTTAGCACCACTGTCCAAGCCTCCTGAAATCAATGAGAGTCTTTTCATTGACTTCATTAGATTTTGGACCTGCTCAAATCCTTCAGTTCATGACCTGCAATGATTCCAGTGAGCTCCAGTGAAGCAGCACACTGATAACTACCACCCGTACACAAATGCACATGTTCACCTCTCAGTGCATTCCTGGAACTACTATTTCCTGTTTTCTTAAAATGTAGTAAATTTACCACTCCAGTCACAGTGAAGAAGGTGAAGAGACTGGAAGCAAGTTAGCACTGAATTACTTTGATTTTCCTCCCATTCAAAGAGAGTTCCCACCAGCAGCTTAAGAAGAAAAACATTTATTTTATTTGTACTTGAAAAAAGGGCGAGGAGGGGGCACATATTTCCTCCTTTGCTAAAGGGACATTTTGGATGTACCTCACAAAGCTGTTGAATACACTTTTTTTCTCTCCCTGGATGTCTCTATCCAAACAGCACTGCAACAGTTCTTCTATGCTGAGGCAGTGCCCCCAGGCTGATGATCCACTCCAGTTCCTCCAGTATGGGGGCTGCCCTTACCACTGCTCCCAGCCCAGGACCTGGCATAGGCACATGCCCAACTCATCTCTGCTCAATATCATCTGTAATGAAGACAACACAGCATGGGCAGAAAAAGGGCAATTTTTTGCCCTAATTGCCTGTGGAAGCCAGGACATGACCTCTGGAAAATATGGAGAATACTTACAGAAAAGAAAGATCTAAATATATCTTAAGAGGGTATCATAGGACTTATGTCTTAAGAGGATATGATAGGACTATCTGTCTCACAGGGCAGACAGAGGACAGAGCAGAGAGGGAAAAACACACACTGAGCTCAGACACGGACAATTTACTGTGTTACATCAGCAGACTCACGGCAGGTTAGAGCAGATTTGGAGGCACTTCTCCAAAATGCAACCTGTACTGCTGATGTGAAGGAATGGGGCATCAACTCCAAGCAGTTGACACTGGAGTTGGAAGAGGAAGGAGCAGATATGTCTTTGTATTCTTCTATGGAAAGAAAATGGATAAGAAGGAGCAAGAAAGAGAACAGCTTGGTCCATGCAAGGAGACAGGGCAAGCTGCAGTGGGCAAAGCTAGCAGAGATGTGGAAAAGAATAGGGGAGGAGAAAAGGACTGATCCAGGTGAGCAGGGAAGACTTAGTCCAGTTGGCCCCTGAGCTGGTTGGGAGGGAAGAGGAAAGAAAGGAGAAGCATGAGAGGCTTTGCCCCCTGGGCTGGGGGAGTGGGAAGGCGCTGGAGGGAGGTGGTTAATAGACTGCACTCAGCTGCTTCACCAGGAATGGCAGTGACACCTGACTGGGAACTTGGGGAAAGAGTTGGCGGCTTATTAAAGCAGCTGGACCCCGGCTGAACCCCACGACTACACGCTAGGATTGCTGTGTGCCCCTTGATAACTCACAGCTGCTGATAAAGTCCACTGGTAATGGCTTTTTGCTAATGAGAAAAGTGCCGCTGATTATGACAAATAGCCTTGGACCAACAGGCTAAGCTGCTACATAGGCTCCCAATTGTCAGTCTGGGTGATTTTTGCATTTCATTATTTCTTTCCTGACGTCCTGGCTCCTTCTATCTTTAACGTACTCCCAGAGCCGTGTGTCACAATTTTAATAACACTTCTTTATCTCAATTTTTCCCCCCTCTCTCCATGGGAGCTGGAAACAAAAGGCTGTTACAGAAATAATGTTTAACCTCGCTTGTGTGCTACAGCGAAAGAAACCCCATAGCTATTGTTCAAGAATTAAAAAGGCGTAAATAGGGCACACAGAGCCCACTAGACCCTTAAAGACAGAGTTTTAAAAATGCCTATTATTACTATTATTTAGAGCTCTTTCATGTACAGCTCAAAGGCCTGGCATGTTCCCTTTCTCTTATCCTCCAATAAAGGTACAGCATGTATCTAAGCACCAAGAGTGAAACCTTGGTGGACAGTGACCCTGTCTCCCTGTTTTGAATGCCTTCTAATAATAGCAATATTAATTGAAAAGGAAGAATGGAAAGTGGAAAAAAAAAGTCATCAGGGATTCAGAATAAACCTCTTATCTTCTTTACAATTGGATACAAATCATCTTATGTCATTAAAAAAAAAAAAGAGCTGAAGACTAGTAGATGGGTACAGCAGAACCAAGGCAAATGGATGCCCTTAGACTAGGGGTAAAAATCATGCTTATCTGCCCTTAAGCTCATAGAACAGCAGTAAACAGCCTCAGTTCACTCAATTCTTTCCTCATCTCACGTCACTAGGATTTGCCAAAGATCTCTTCTTTTGAGGACACATTGTTGCCTCTGACACTTGACTTGCAAAAAGGACTGATCCCACCACAGGTTCCCCATGTGCCTGCAGTGCTGTCCTGCCTGTCCCTGCTGCCCATGACCTGGTGTCCTGCAAGAGAGAAGGGGGTGAACCACAGCCTGCCGAAGCATCTTGCAGTGGTTGGGGGGAAAGTAGAGGCACATGAGTTGTATTGGAGGCAGCATGTGAGCAATTGCATTTTCAGACTCCAGTAGCCTACTTGTAAATGCAAAGCCAAAGAGGTACAAAAATGTTCCTGAGACCAGAATTAAAGATCTGTGGCAGACAAAGCAGGGGCACAGGTGCTTTTCCTATCCCCATTAACTAATCAGGCAACAGGAGATTTTAAGAGACTGAATGTTCAGGGCAGTGTGCAAATGAATGAGGAGCTAAATTAGAGTTCAGAGCATGTGACTCGAGTGTATGTCTTCATGCCTATCACTTGCATTTCACTTTGTCTGCAATTTAATAAATTGCAGCACCAGAATAACATTTGCTTTACCAGTGTTATAGATATATTACATTAGTGACATTAAAATCTTCCCAACTGCAAAAGAAAATTGAGCTTAAGCCTCTCTTAGTTCTTCTATGATATGCAACATATAACTAAAGGATTCTTGCCCTTTTTTTTTTTTTTAGCATCTTGAGAAATTTGGGGTTTTCTAAGCTTTGTCAACCCAAAGTGAAGGTGAGGAGTGTTGAATCTTCAGTTAGGTTTTCCTGTCACTATTATCTCTTTAGGTTTTTCTGGGAAAACTTATGAATCACAAAAAGTGTTAAAAATGCACAAGAAAATTACAGGACTTATTTGGAGTTTGTTTACTTGAAAACTCCTTTGTCAATATCCTGGTTTTACAGTTGTCTGTTAAGTCTAACTTGAAAAAAAAAGCCCAAAACATTAAAATAGTGAATTTTTGTACCAAATAAATAAAAAATAATCTTATTTTCTAGAAAAATAAATGCTTTCAAACGTTATGACAGAGTTCACTCTTATGCTGTACATCCTGATTATTTGAACATAATTATTATAAAGAAGTTTCCAAACTAGTTTTATTTGCTTTACCACAATTTCTGCTACTCCATAAGAATAGACATAGAGGTATTAATTTTATTAAGGAGAGGGAAGCTTACTGTATAAAACTAACACACTCAGTTCACATAAGTAGTGTCAACTGTGAGCACTGGTGCAAGATCAAAGCCAGAAAATTAATGCACAATCAATTACAAAATCACTCGCAGAGCAACAGCCAGCTAATAATCTCTCTCTTTGAGAAGAAAACCTTTGTGAAATCCTGCTGTCCCTTCAAGACCCATTTTGTTTTTTCTCTGGCTGAAAAATCCACTGAAAGTCATCTCTCATCTTGGGCTTTCTAATGCACTTTGCCAGTTTTGAGTTTCACTGGACATATTCCACCAACACTGAATTTTCATGTCTTAAAATTAAAAGTAGCAGCCAGGCTCTGTCAACTAAATGCAATATTCTCCCTCACATAGTACTTCTGGCTTCGAGTCACTTACCTGAAGAGTGGTCCCATTACACTGAATATAAAGGGCCTGTATTAAAAAAATCCCCACTGATGCCCCTCAGTCAGCCTCCAACCTGTCATTCTCCCTCTAAATTGTGGCCTTCCTTCATCCTTTACAAATCCCTGGGAAATAGCATGGATGCCACTGTAAGAGAAATAAATACAGCCACAACAGAGATCACATTTACAAAGTTTCTGGCAGCTAATGAGATTTTAACATTTCAGTTAACATTTGGATTGTGAGACAAATTTTGCTACTGTTAATCTGGAAAGTTTCAACCATGCCTGAGAAGCAGTAAAATCCCACCAGCATCTAGAAATTTTATAGCACGCTAATGTTTTTCTGCTTTTTAACAATATATTTTTAAAAATTATTATTTTACACTCCATTTATTTGTGGAGATTTTCTTGGCTTGACAGATTTTTGTGTTTGGTAAGGTATTTATTCTTTCCTCTTCAGAGAAAGCACTTCCCAAAATTCCAGTTTGTGTGCTAAAAGTGAGAGTATAGTTTTAAGGAAATATTTATATGTTTAGCTCTACTGACCATTTATACTATTATTTAAAGGGGTCACAGGAAAGGGCAGTGGTTATTAAAACAGAGAGAGCGAGCAAAAGCAGGAGAGAGACAGAGGGAGCGAGAGGTAAGAAACTCATAATAGGATTTTTCATGTGGAACGATCATTTTATCTAATACGTCTGAAAATGTAATCCATTACTACTAATTACCATGCTGGCATTGAAATACAGGATCACACTTCCTCCAGATCCAGATAGGGGCCCAAATCTCTCCTCTCATTGTTCTTTCCATCCCACCTCGCCTCCCTCCCTTTCTGCTTCTCCAAGAAGAAATTCAGCCCTTCGGACATTAGTGAAGAAGGGCCCGAGGTCTCCCTATCGTCCTAAAGCAGAAGCTAAACAATATTAGCCAATCATTTTTGATAGATGAAGCATGGAAATTAGTTCCAGAGTTTAACTGATAACTGAAACCACACAGTTACATTCCATTATGGCAGCCTTAATTGATGAGCTCATTAAGCCCATTATTAGAGAAATTGATTTCAAATAGGCACTTAAAACTGGCTGGTAAAAGAAAAAGGTGAAGAGATACCGTACAATGTGAAGAAAGTAACTAAAATACATAATGAAGCAAGTAATTTTATAGGTTTGTTTAATGAAAGCCTCAAGAGCATATTAGTTGCTGTGTGGATTTTAAACACTCATTTTATGTACTAATAAAGCTCACGTCCATTATGGGAGTTCTGAATGCCTCCAATCTTTAATGCAGCTCTGCTACTAATTAATTAATTAACCCCAGCTGAAGCAATCAATTAGTCATGCAGAATCGACACTTTAAAGGTCTGCCAGGTAGCACTGGGTACCAGCACAGAACAGTGGAAGCAAAGTTTCTTTTAAAATTATTTTTATTTTCCTTTCAGCATAACAGGAAAAAAACCAAACAGGACTAAAATTTAAAAGCTGCATTAGCAGCACAGTAAAATTGAGTGATTAACACTCTGACCTTAAGATTATTTCAGAGGATAAAGCAGTGGAACAGTACAGGCAATTTTAGAGATGAATTAGGATTGGAGATGCACAACCTATCTAGTTAATTTTTGATATGTTCATCTCAAGCAGCCACTGCTGCTCAGATTAAGTGCAGACTGATGGAAGTTTCTGGCCAGCTGCATAGAAGTCCATTTTCACACCTGGGGTCTGACAAAGTAAGCACATGTAGTAAAGTTAGTAATAATAAATCCTTCAGAAGTAAATTTTTAATTTATAGTACTTATTTGGGAAAACAAAAGCAGAAAAAAACAAGCCCCTTGGTATTAACCCCTCTTGTGTCTTTTGATTTCCTCCTTTTACCTTCTCTTGAATGTTAAAATGTGGAGCTTTTATCCAAAGGGCACCATATAAATGGCCCTTCATTAAACAAAGTTCATCAGCCGTGAGCAATTAACCTCAGTTGTTAAGTGAGATTGCTGTCTACGTGAACTTAAGCGTGGATGAGCTGCTTTGCTGAAAGGCTGAAATGAGGAGCTTTCCACTGGGATGGATTTGGAGGAAATACACAGGAGACTTCACCGAGGAGAGAGTTAAAAAATGAAATCAGATTGTATTTCTTCTTTGAAGGATCTGTTATTGCTATCACTATGGTTGTTTGTATTTGCAGTAGTATTAATCTTTTTAAACCATTGAGTGTGGTCAGCCTGCTGGTAGAGTGCTGAGGACACTTGGCAGAAGGTCTCTTGGTGATGTTGGAATGAGATAAAAAGGTCTGATAAAAGACTAAGACATGTTCATGTTCAACACTGCAAACTATTTTCTCATCTCATGTTTTACAGCTACCTAATCCTAATAACATGTGGGCTCAGTAGCCATCTGCACTTTTAAGTTAGGCATATGCCTTTTCTTCAGTGATATTTGGAGACTGGGTAAAAAACCACCTTCAATACTGGATCTTTGTTTATTCTTGGCACTTTTTATTCAGTTTGAGTCCTTCTGAGTTCACATTTTAAGGTGCCCGTGCTCTACCTGGGCCTTGCACAAGGAACTTACAGGCCCTGTCTAAGTATTGCACTATGGATGCCTAAACTGTTAAGCACTGCAACATCTAAACATGCTTATCCAAGTCCTTTATTGTCTCCTGGGCTTCATTCATAGACTTGACCCATATGGTAAAAATTTTCTGGTGACACAAAGTTTGGAAAACTATTCATGAGAATTGTCATGAGAAGATCTGGAATATCTTAGAGATACCTGCATGAAACTGTCCAAAATGCAATGTTGTGCTACAAAGTGATGATTCTCTGATGGAATCAAGGCAGGAGGAAAAAGAACCTGAAGGGAAATTAAGTCACAGCGTGATTGACAGTGAGAGTGCCCATACCAGCTTTTATGATTTGCTATCAAAGCAAATATGATTCTAAACTGCATCAGATAACATATTTTTAAGCAGGACTAAGGAAATACTGGATGTGTGGACTCAGCACCAGACCATATTAAAAAAAGTAATATAATTGCAAAAACTAGGAAAGATGAGATCATACTTAACTGAGGAAGAGAAAAGTTCATAATATATCTTGAGAAATGGAGGCCTTTCTTTTAAAAAGAGCTTTGCTTGCTTAGCCTAGCAAAATGAAGGCTGATATGTGATATAGTTCTCTCTATAAATATATCAAAGGAGCATCTTCACCAGCAGGTAGAAAATCTATTTAAGCTAAAGGGGGAAGTTGGCAAAACAGCAAATGCACATGAATAAATAATATTCAAATAATAAAATCCAAATTGGCTATAAATAAATTTAGACTGAAAATAAGAAATTTACCATCAGAGGTGTGGGATTTGGGAATAGCCCTCAAGTGGGAATTCAGAGAAGGGAATCTAAAGGATTTCAGAAGGAACATTTGTCTATCATAGTTTATGATAAAGGCTATATGACCTGGTTGACTTTGATATGCCTCAGAGAGGATCCCCTTTTGCTGCCTTCAGAGGCTAAACTTGCTGCACACAGCATCCAGGTGGGGTGTTTGTCATTCTCATTGGCATGTGCATGTGCAGACCTTGAAAAATATGAGCTGAAGGGATCTTCTGCAGTTGCTTAGAGCATTATGAGACCTTTCTGTGACTGCAACTAGAAGTGAAGCCCTCTCTTTTTGTCCCTGCTGCCCTTAGGTCTTCTCCAATCCAACTAAGTGTAAAATCAGCACTATTCCCATTCTGAATTTATAATGATGAGTGACTGCAGAACTCAGCCTCTTTGGCTGTATAAGGAAGGCAAGATATTGTCCCTCCTCCTCTCTTGAATGACAGAAGGCCTGGGACATGCAACATTTATACTGCTGATAAGCAATGCAAGGAATACAGCTGACATCAAACATGGATATACTTGTGACCAATTCACTTTCACACATATTCATCAGGGAGAGAATATAGATTTCATCATACAGTCCAAATGATCTGCAACCTCTGTTAGCATGGCAGGGCCAGTGAAGATGCAGAACATCAAGCTGAACTGCATCTGTCTTCTGTGTCACCAGCAAAATCGTCAGTGATCAGTCTGTATCATCTTCTTTACTGAGATAATTGAGCATGAAAAAGAGCTAAAAGCACAGGTTTGAGTTCCATAGTGGAGTAAACAGCTCTGAAGTTAAAGAAGTCATACTTTGATTTATAAATTCTTCACATTTGGCCTGGAAGTCATGGAGGGCAGGTAAATTCCAAGCCATTTGCTTTACAAAACAGAATTACATGTAGTTTAAGGAAATACTTTGTGTTCTTAATTTTTTCTGTATTTGCTTGGTAAATTAGGGTTTTACCATCGTCTTTGCCTTCTTTCAATTGGTGCTTTAGTGTCCTCATTTCTTTTTCTGTGGTTTCAATTTGGGTGATTCCCCACAGTTCAAGTTCCTTTGGGGCCAGGCATGAAAGTATGGACAGTATGAAAGGAGCAAAGAATTTCAGTTACTGTGTAGCTTCTATCCCATAACTGGCTGAACAAAGTTGGGTATGGCACATAGGAGGCTGTAGTCTGTGATCATAAAAACACCTGCAATTTGAATGACAGCAGAGATCTGGTTACTGCAATGATATGATCAAATTGATGAACACATAAATGGGCGATTCAAATATCAAAGCACAGGACATCTCTTAGTACATATAAAAAAAGGTAGTATTAACTGAAAAATTCTCCACTCAGCCACATGCCAACACGAGAGCATCTTCAAAGCAGGACCAGGCAGTCCTTCTCACACTACCCCAGAGCAGTCTTCAGCATGTTAACAGCCTAAGAAAACACATTCAAGATGTGTAGGTTCCCAAAGCCAGTTACAAATTCAAGGTATCATCAGTGAACAAGTTCTCACCTGATTAGGTGAAGACTGGAGGTAGGTTGTCTGCACAGCACCTGCACTGACTTTATCCTGCACTACTGCGAAACTGGAGCTGTGCTACAATTTCCAGCTTCGTTTCTCAGAACTCCAAATAAAACTATCATCACTTTACCCCTTTATCTCATTTTACATTTGACAAAGTAATTATTTTTACTTTGGAGCAATCTGTTTTCCACACTGTTTGTACAAAAACAATTGTTTTGCTAAGGTGAGCCCTTTTTCACTTAGAAATTGTGAATATGTCTCGACACTGAGAAAATAATGTGTTTAAAATTTAGACTGTTGATACCAGAATGAACATGAAGTAGGAAATTAGGGAAGGGATAATGAAGTGCAAGTGAGTATTACAGCCATAAGGACATTGTTAGAATAAAGGTGGCCATTATTTCACTTTGCACTGAAAAAATATAGGAGTACTCACACTGCAAGTGAAAACTTCTCAGAGCAGAGGGAGAGCTGATCAGCTGATGGATGCTAAGTCTGAAACCACTACAGCAGAAATTAGCATGTGCCTATGTCCCAGGATTAAATGAATCTAAATAACTATTGATGCAAGTCTTGAAGGCACTAAGGGAGAAACAGAAGAGAGAGTGAAGGCTGTAAATAAAATTTTAAAAAAGAGACAACTTGAGTATAAAAACAGAGATTTAAAAGAAAAAGAAAAAAAGGAAAAAAAAAAAAAAAAAAAAAGCAGCATAATGCCAAACATAGGACAAATATCACCAAATCTAATCAGGAACTGATTAGTGCCTGATTCATTCAAATCCTTCATCTGTGAGAAACCACTAGGGATACGAATCCAAGCAGATTAGAATCAGTTGAAATATTAGCTTGCATACAACAGCGTAAAGCCTCGAAACATCACTCTGGTAAACAGGCTTTTTATACAAGGGCTGATTGTGAGCTGCCTGCTCACACAGTGCAGAGAATGAAGCCTAAGACAATCATGTTTCTGATTTCATGCAAGTTTTAGGCTTGTATAATTCCAATGACTGATTCAGAGTACACAGGCAGAATAATTGCTGTTTGAAAAATAAGAGAAAATTATATCTCCTCTGTTAAAATGGTCTTCTTTCATCATCTCACTCCTTACCTTTGATACCAGATGTTTGATAGTAGTTTTCCTTCATCAGCTGAATTCAAAGTGCAAATGGATCCAATTTTGTTTTTTTGTTTAAGACACACAGGGCTGCATCCAATGTTGACCGCTGTCCCACCAGCAGAGCTCTCCATCCTCAGCTGTTTGCCCATGCTTTGTTGTGAATTTCTTCAGGCCATGGAGGAGCTATATCAACACATGACATAGCTAATCACCATTTATGTACAGAATTTAGTCCAAAATTAAAGGGGAAAAAAATAAAATATCTGTTCTGAGTCAGCCAAGCCCCATTCTGGCACAGGAGAGACTCCTTATGTACATCCAAGAGGCACACATGAACCATGTCCCTCAGAGAGGCTGTGGACCTGCTCCTTGCATTAGCCATGTTCACTACCATTCAGCTGCAGCTTTCTTCTCTTTCTCCAGGTAGAGTTGTTTTATTCTCTGCCTTGATACCAAACTGCAATTTCGGATGTATTAATGATTGAACACCGCTGAGTTTTTGGCTGAGGTTCAGGACAGACAGGTTTTTTCCTCTGGGAAACAAGGCTTAGTCCTGGGACAAACAAGCTTCTTGCAAGAAAAGCTACTTGAAAACAGGAATATATATAAAAAAAAAAAAAATAGAGTAGATTAAACACTACGAATGATGTTAAACTTGATATTGGCTTACTTTGCCCCAGCTGTGGTAGGCTTTGCAGTACAGCTTGTCTTTCTTTGTGTCATCCTGTACCCTCACACTTTCCAATGGGTATTTGGACTAGATGATTGTTGTAGGTCTTTTCCAGCTGAACTGTTCTCTTCTCCCCTTCCCTTCCCTTCCCTTCCCTTCCCTTCCCTTCCCTTCTCTTCTCTCCTTCAGTCCAACTTGGCCCACAAAAATTAAGAAACTAGGCTACTGTGTGTGCTAAATTGAACCTAGTCAGTCAACAGGTATCCACCAAAGCCAGTATCTCATTCCTCCTACAAAAGGCTCAGGGTTGAGATAAGGACAGGGAGATCACTTGAGGATTACCATCTTCCCCCACTGACTCACCAGTTGTGTTAGTAAGTTATCTTCTGCACACTTCAGGAACCTCCTGGATTGGTCTCTGCTGTATTGTACTTCCAGCAGACATCTGGCAAGTTTAAATCCTCCATGACAACAAGGGTTAGTGATCATAAGACTTCTCCCAGCCACTTAGAATATTTCATCTGTCTCTTCATCCTGGTTGGGTGGTCTGTAATAGACTCCCACCATGATATCTGCCTTGTTAGCCTTTCCCCTGATTCTTACCCATAAGCACTCAACATAATTGTCACCACCATCAAGCTCTAGACAACTGCAAAACTCCCTAACATAGAGGGCTATTCCCTGCCTCTCCTTCCTTGCCTATTCCTTCTGAAGAGTTTATAGCCATCCATTGCAGCACTTTGGTTGTCCATGTCATCCCACTATGTTTCCATGATGGCAACTATATCATAGTTTTCCTGCCACACAATGGCTTCCAGTTCCTCCTGTTTGTTGCCCATGCTGTGTGCAATAGTGTAGATGCACTTCAGTTGGGTTATTGATTCTGTCAGCTTTTTGGGAGAAGAAGCCCTAATTCCTATGTGACCATTCCAGGCCCTTCTGCACTTTCTGACACGTGTCTTTGCTGCTGCATGAATCTCATCCCCTACCTCCACTGAAATGGCAGACCAAAGGACCTTTCTAGAACACCATTGGCATGCCACTCCAAGGCTTATCACCAGTGAGCCTGGTTTTATCCCTTTCCCCCTTCAAAGCTACTTTAAAGCTCTTTCAATGAGTCCAATGACCAACAGTGTGACTGGGGCTTTTTAGGAAGGCATGATCCACATCCTGACAGGCTCAGGTTCAGCAGGGCAAGATATGGAACTTCAGGGTTTCTGCTATGGAGCTCTTTCCCTCAGAAGCTGCTGAAAGCAATTCCTCAGCATGAAGAGTAATAAAGCAGTCCCATCCATGCTCTGCAAAAATTGCAAAAACAGACACTCTTGATCTGATTTTCTGTTGCCCTGTGGCTGTGTATCTCCCCAAGCTTACGGCTGCATGTGATAGAAAGGCAAAGCAGGGAGTTCATAAGCTTAATAACCACTTGACTTTCACAAACACTTTCTGCTACAAGATGCTGAACAATTCAAAAATGTTCCAGTATTTATATTGCATCCCAGATTTAATAACTGTTGTCATTTTCTGCCTTCATTGTTTTAATAGTCAATTCAATTGAAAATAGGCCCATTAAAAGTATTCATTTGTAAAATATTGCACTATAGCTATTTTTTTTTTATTTAGCAGTTCTGAAAACACCTACCAAGTGATTGCCATTTAAAACCCACTTAAAGGCCAATTTACACAACATTTGTGCTTGTGTAAATAAGGTTTGCTGTTATGCTAATGTGCAATTGCACCACTTGTGCTGTTTTGAAGGATAATTCACAATTTTAAATTGTGCTATATGACAGAAGAATTCAAGGATGTTTTAATCACAGCTTTCGTTAGCATTAATCAGATGTAAAAGCACATACTGTTTTGTCTTGTTGCTGAGAAGCTGGCAGCACAGAGACAAATGACTGAAAGGAGATTTACGGTTTTTCTACCTCAGATTTCCAATTAAACCGTGGGTGTTTAGTTAATACTCTCAACTGGAAATCTCACAACAGAGACAATACACAGAAAGATCCATAACAATGAAAAAAAAACCCAAATAACCCTAAAAACCAACCTCCACAAATTTGCTAACAATAGTGGTTTTATTTCAAATAACTGTAATTTTTCCTCTGGGCATTGCTGCAGATTATGCATTTTCGTTCATGATTTTTTAATGAAGGACTAATTTACCTATTGTCCAAGTGCATTATAGACTGTAAGTATGATTATTTAATTCAACATAAAATCCACCATGTCAAGATTAATTCATATTTACTAAATGTTTATAAATTAGGTAGCTAAATCTTCATGGATGAATGCCAATGTGTACTAAGACTTATTTCTTTTCTTTATAGAAATTTCTGTAAGTGTTTATAGCCATACTGGGGAGCTATAAAGAACTGATAGTAACAATATATTTACAAATCATCTGCTTAGACTGTACAAACTCTATAAAGCAGGATTTTTTTTCACTGTAGGTTTATACAGTGGCTAGCAAAATAGGATCTTCGTGCATGACAGCAGTAGCTATGGGCTACTGCAATACAAATAAATATTAATAATGTGTATACATTAGAGTACAATCCTATAAATGCTGGAATAAATATAGAAGTAACATTCCTCCGCTCCCACTCATTTGAGAGCCAATCTGCTTTTTGTTTCCTCTTCAGAACCTCTTTTCATGATTTGTTTAACCCAGCCTTTGGATTGGGCTGAATATAAAAATGGGCTCTAAGGTCTCCTGTTCATCTGGTCCCATAAAACCCCATTCAAAGGCTCCTGTGAGCCCAGTAAGCTTTTATTTACATTCATATTTCATTCCCTGACATAACATCCTACAATCTCTGTGTATTTAACCATTTAAATGTAATGCAATTATTACAGACAAACACTTTAAAAGTATTTGATGGGCTTTTTATTCAGTTATCCCTCCTCCAAAAATCCTTCACTAATCCCTACTCTTTGTTTTGTTGATACCCTCGCTTTTGCAGTTGCTGATCTGATTCCACCACCTCTTCTCAAACTGTCCTCATTCCTCCAGACAATGCTCCCAGACACCAGCATTCACACCAGCTGTCAGGCTTTCAGGAGCATGTCCTTGCCCTCTTTTGGCTCTAAATATGTTGATATCTGTGGCTTTAAAGCACTCATTGCATCATTTGTACTGTGATGATTAAACCATACAAGCCACTCTACTATCCAAGATCCTCCTTGCCAAGATCTGTGCCTACCTTGCACCCACCACCAATATGCAGAAGCAGTATACCCTGCTACCTACCTAACACAGTGCAGGGTCCACACATACTGCACCGAGTGTTTCCAGAGAGTCATTTGATGAGTGGGAAACCGACTGGGAGCCACAAAACCCACCTACAGTGTAGCACTATGACTTTCAGGAGCTGCACTATCATATGCCACATGCATATGATGCTGCAACTCATCCTAACATAAGGTTTAGGCAAACTGACTTTTATTCTTGATACATTTAGGCTCAAGGACATGCTGCAGTGCAACGGATGGAGTGAAGCTGGTCATCTGTCAGCCAACATCTCAGCTTAGACTTTATTAATATTCATGGTTGAGAAGGTTTCTTTAGATTCATGCGCTTCTTCAAAACAGTCATTCCTGCTTAGTATCTATACCTGAAATATTCGGTTTTATCAGTGTGACTATAAAATAAATTGCCATACAATCCTTCCTTGCAATGAGATGTGTTTCTTAACACAGCCCCTTGTCTATAATAAATGTAATTATTCACTTATAGAAAACCAAGGAGAATGTAGGTATAAATAGTTACTGATCTGAAGGGAGGAGGTAGATCTCAGTACTGAAGAATATCTCCAAGTTTTCCCAGCAATGCTCTTTCCATATTTCTGCTGCTCTTTTTTCTCCTTTAGCAGACAGAGCTGTCTCCCCATGCACAAAGGCTGCAGAAGGTATGAGGCAGTTTGGCCGATGGAGGATGTGCATGGAGGCTGGGGAAGATCTGCTCAACCCCTGTATGTACAAAAAGCTCCCCTGCAGCTGGAAAAGCTAAGTCCTCAATGCATTCAGTGCTGTTTGGGTGGCATTCTCATATCCTAAACTAGCAAAGTCCCTGAGAAAGCAGTAGACCTCAGGAGAGTGGTAAAAGGCTCAGTCAGGCTTCTGAAGAGTCTCAAACCCTATAGGCTTGAAACACTTTAGAAACCACCCTTGACAGTATATTAAACTATTTCTGTCAATGCTTCTGCAGCTCATCTGATAGATACTAATGGCTTCAACCAACAGTCCTATTTAGCATGATTATTGTTTTCATTTTTTAAAATGCACTCCATGCTCAGTTAGTGCTAGACACACCTTCATTACTCCTATCTGTTTGGAGAATCACAGCCTCCAGACTGACATATGAGACATCTCAGGATGGCTGAAAAGCAGTTCATTATGTGAATACATCACATATGCTGGTAACATCAATTGCAGTAACAATTCTTAATGCAGCTAATAAGGTGTTAAAAGTTTCTACTGTTTTTTTGGTTATCTGACTTGTTTAAGATACCAAGCTGGGTTTTCATCACTTCTCAACTGGAAGGTTTAGCAGATTTAGTCTTCATTAAAAACATATATATTCTCTAAGTATGCATTTTTTTTCAGAGGTTCCTCTACCCTTATAAAGCAAAGTGAAGAGTGTTGTGGAATTACCGAGTACAAAATGATCTGCCAGTGGTAGCGAATACAGATTGCAAGGCACTTTCTTGATCATTGACAGCTGTGGATGTTTATGTTGTAATCCTACAAACAAAGAAAAATCTGAACTACTTTCTTCTTGACGTCAAGATCGGTTTAAACGAGTAGACATTTGTTACAGGAGGTGTAGGCAACAGAATAAATCTAGCACTAAAGAATAACCATTCCCACATCCTAAAGTACTCTTACCCAATAAAAGCCCTTTTGCATGGCAAGACCCATGCACTGTCTGGCTATCATTTTCTATAGCTCTCAGCACATGGAGTTTAGCTCAGACTTGCCAACCAATTCTATGGAGAGGAATGAATTCTAGTTTAAATTATATCAGATGTTGATCTAAAATAACACCCCTCCATTCCACACAGAGCAGATTTCCCATACACATCAGTGGCAGGTTTACCCAAAGATTAAAGAAAAGGTCTACTCACAACACAACTATATTGAGTCAATAAGAGCCCCGTAGTCTTCTGGGTCCTTCTCTGACCCATCCTGGGACTCTGTCTGCACAAACACACCTTTTGATGACTGAGCACAGATTGTGGAAACAGGAAACAAAGCTGCATGTGCATACATTTTCTAGCTGTAACTCAGGAAGCTCCATCCCGATGCATAAGTCCAGTGTTAGCAATCTGCTTCTGCTGTTGGCAAGTCTTTATTGTGAGAGGAGAAATAAAAGAAAAATAGAGATAGTTAAAAGATTTTAAAATAACAGTAAACCACTCTTGTAAGAATCAGAATTTTAATGGACTTTCATATTAACTTACTACTCCAACCTCCCCTCCCATTTGGTGGGCTGGACAAGGTATCTCCAGAGGTCCTGTCCAACCTCTACCATTCTGTGAGTCCAGCTGCTTTTTTGTACCTGCTATCAGATGTAACTCAAGTTTCAGGTGAGCTCAAGTCCTTTACTCATGGATGCAAGTTGTGTTTGCATGTTTTATGAAGATCCCAGGGCAGGGTAAGTCATCCAGAGAGACTATGAAGTAGTTACCTGATAGCTTATTTAGCACTCCTTTTCACTCCAGCTTTCTTCTCTTGTCATCCCCTTCCCTCAACAGTTCTCTCCTCTCTGGGTTTTTGAGCTTGTCTGTGCAAGGATGTTATATGGGATTCATTGTTCAAATGAAATTATCATACATCCACAGACAGTCTTTAGGGTGACAAAAAACATAGGTGGCGTGTTAAGCTGCAGGAAAGTCATCTTCCTGGGCACAGCAACCTTTCTACTTCTGAAGACCTGTGGGACTCTGCTACTTGCAGCTAGTTTTCTGCCAGTAGTTTTACCTGCTCCCTGGTCTCCCAGAGCAGCTGTCTGGGCAGCTTCCTGCTTTTCCTTGCTCAAGGCCTGTTTGGACAGTGTTGTCTTCCTGGCAGAATGCCAGGCTATATAGCACTTTTTCAGATGTGGAACTGTCAGCTTCTGGCGTTGCATCACATCAGATGGATCTCCACTGTAAGATACAGCAGATTTTTGTTTTTCTGCGTACAGCTATCCTGGAAATGCTATTTTTTGGAGATGTATCAGTAAGTGGGAAAAGCTAAGTCTAAACATTCATTGGATCATCTATCCTATTCTGTCTCTATTTCCATTCACAAAGCAGCATCATGAAGATAATAAATATTTAAATGTGGATCCAAGTCCCACTTAATTTAAGTAATCTCAGTCATGTGATGGGAAGGAAACCACATGGTTGTACAGCCACTCTGTCTATATTGTAGCTACACCCACACTAAATTAATGCTGGGTGTATCAAGTGATGGTGTACAGATTTAATGTTCCCAGTGAAACCGACAAGTGTGGAGAATTTGTAGCTGAGTTCATTGTTCTGGGCAGACTGCAGATATTGTCCCAGTTAGGCTCCAGTCTTGTACCTGAAGTAACTTGGATATCTCATTTTGGGAACATATGGTCTCCAGAAGTCAATGGGTATAGGACAGAGGTACCCAACAGCTCACGGACTAGTCCAACCTTTGCTTTGGAGTGATCCCAAGAGACGGCAGCTCAGCCTCAGGAATGACAACTGCTCTTTTTCTCTATCCTCTGATCAAACATAGTATTTTTTTTTCTAAATATAAGGATTTTGGTGTCATTCTGCATTGTGTCAAAAATGGAGAAACTCAACATTCATGTCTATGGCCTCTGTTGAATAGCTTTCTAGTCTCAATCTATTTTGTTTCTGCTTTGTTTTCCCTGAAAGCAATCATCAGGGAGGTATCAATGACCAAAAAAGATCTGAAGTATTATATATTGAAGGACCTGCGGATGACAGGACTGAAGATGGCACTGGACAAACTGGGGCCTGGTTTCCCTGCATGTCTGATTGTATCTGTTCTGGCAGCAAATAAGAGACTTCCAGTTTCCAGACTGCCAGTACACCACATTACACAAACATTAAATTCCCTTAAAAAATAAAAATATCAATGGCTGAGTTATAAACTCCTCAATGATAATCATAATGGAAACATTTATATATCCTCACAGCTATAATGGGATTGCTGCAGTAATCCTACACTGTTTATGATGCTGATATTTTAAATAATACGTTCCGTATCTTTTACTTTCCCACCTTTTTCACGGTGCTGTATACACTTTGCATCCTTTCAATGACAAACACTGAGCAAAGTGCACCAATAAATTATTTCCTCTTTGAATCCTTTTACCAAAGGAAAAAAAAAAAATCTATGTGCACACACAGCAGCTTGAGTCCAGCTAGTTAATCAGTTGCATTATTATTACCACCCACCTCATCCTGTTAAAAAGCCAGGTTTTTCTACCATTTGTGCTGCTTTTAATCCATAGGAAGTCAATTTTCCACTCATATATTAGTTTATTTTATATTTTCAAATTGATTCTACTATACATTGATTTCCTGTTGTGTGTATTGTATCCTGAGCTAGGATTATACGTTTAGTAGAAGTGGATATTCCTGCCACATAAAGGTTGCTTCAGCTCTATAGGACCCTTATCTTGAAAAGGGAGAGTCCAATTTTATTGAAACAGCTAAAATCCCACTTAATTGAATTTTTTTTTTCTAAGATGTACAAGCTTAGAGACTTTTGGTTTCCAATTCAACTTCAGCTTCGCGGTGTTTAAATTTCCAAACCCATAAAGACCTTTATGAAAAAGAACTTACAAATATTGTATTTCTGATATGGTGAATTACTGGAGAAGCTCAAGGTAAGAAGCAGTGAAATATCAATACTTTGTAGAACATCTTTTGATCATGCTGGCTTTTCATGGCCTGTTTAACACATTCCTATGGAAAAAAATGATGTTTGAACCTATATTTTACAATGATAGAGCCCCGAAATGCTGCAGAGTAGAATTAGGGCTGTGCACTGGAACAGAAAGAAATGCACTACCGGACAACATTTGATGCAAGAAGATAAGACAACAAGAAATCCTAGTTTCAGGGTGAAATTTTTGGCCCAGCTTTCAGCCATGGGGGTTTTGTCCTCAAAGTCCAGGAGTTTCAGCTACAAGTGCAACAGAAATTTTCCCTTACTAGATTACTGCTTAGATTGCCTCTGGCTTTAATTTTTAGAAGTTATATCCTTGACTTTCCTTAGCTCTTAAACAAGAAATGGACCTTGGAAGGTGTTTTTTCTTTTGTTTCAAAGGAAATCCAAAGTTCAGAGGAAGCAGCTCACCTCCCTAGTCTGACTGCCTGAGCTCAGTTATGCAGTGCTATTTGGCCTACACCAGCCATGCCCATGTTTCCATCTCAGAGGATGCATGTTTATGGTTTCTGTTCTCACAAATATGCAGATCCAGATCCAGACTGTAAGTGGGTCTGCAAGCACACTTACACCATTGCCCAGATTTCAGCCAGGCTTTGCTGCTAGACACTGGTGCAACAGGTCTGCCAGCAGGACCAGACCTTTCACCACTATTTCCTTGGACCTGTGCCCATCTGAAGCTTCTTGCTGTGCCATGCAATGCACACCGATCATCCCATATGCTGATGATAAATACAGCAAGAGCAAAACTGTGCTCAGCAATGAAATGCTGTAAGAGAAGTGGTTTGCTGCCACATCACTACCCACAGGGTGTATGAGCAGGCAGCTGGGCATGGGGTTGTGCTCACACAGCAAAATGTTTTCCAGATTACCATACAGTTTTATATGTTGAACACTAATTAGGGCTGGCTGGAAGCAGAGGGACCTATGCAGACACTAAGCTAAATAACAAAGGTAATATTTGGATTTGAATCAAATTATTTTAGCAAATCCAGGGTTTTGGTTGAACTATTCACTATTTAGAGTCATTCTGCGACAGTTACAAATTAGACCTCAAACTTGCAGATCCATGAAGGCCAGACATCCAGGCCCCAAAGTGACTGAGATGCCATTAAACCTCAGGGCCAGACTTTTCTTGTGAGTTTGCCTCATTTAAAGCTATGCAAAGCTGAATGGAGCCTTGCCATCCTGAATTCAGCATCATTTTGCAACCATCTTGCACCAATGACTGCGCACAACACACAGCAATGAACACTGTCCAATTGGCTCAGAAGAGGCTTGTGATATGACTTCTGGCCTTCAGTTTATAGATACTTAAGAGACTGCCATATAAAGCCCAGCATCTGCTAATTACATTAGAGAGGGCCGAATGTGAGGCCCAGAGGATAAATCTTGCTGCCTGTTGTGCTTGCACAGGGGAAGAGGAGATGCAGAGCATCTTCCTCTCCCCACACAGAGCAGCGGTAACAGGGCTGGGCTCCCTGAGGAGGGAAATGACAGGCTGCTGCAAAGGAAGAGAGGATGCTTCTTCCATAACAAGCAGATTAGGGGCAGTTGATGATTAATTCTGACTAGAAAAGTGAAAATTTTGGTCAGTGCTGCTGGGCCAGCAGCAATGACCTGCTGTGAGGAGGAGCTGCTGTATAGATTAATTATCATCCTTTTTCTGTCAGCAGTGAGGGAAGGTTCAGCCCCATCATTTCTTAGGAAGAGCTCCATTTTTGTACCAAAGGAGCAGTGGCTCATGGATTACCCTTTCTGTGGAGTCTGCACCTGTTCCCAGGGGGTTGAGGTGCTTTTTGCTGGTGACAGCCACAGCAACTGTGCCAAAAAAATGCAGAAGGCAGGCAGCAGAGGAAAACACACTTGCATTCAGCATGCAGATTTAGGCAGGTCTAGGTCTCCTGAATGCTGTACACCCATTTCTGCTCTACTCCTTACCCCCAGCTCTTTGCATTTTCCCTATCATATAATTCAGACCCAGGCTCTCTGCCTCTCACCCTCTAAGTGTAAAACCTTTTCTTCTCTGTCATCTCATTTTAAACACACCACACACAACCCCTTTTTTTTACATTATTAAAAGACTCAGATTATAAATATCAGAGACATGATAGAGAAGCCACATGATCATGTTGTTGTAGCCTCCTGGCCCTTTGCCCCTTTCCATTTCCCCAAGCCCCCATAATGCCTGCTGGGTTTTGTTCACTTGCAGAGACTTTCATTATTGAAATTGCAAGATCTTTGGGAGCAAAGACTGCAATTTTTGTGTGTGCAGTCATTAGTGCCTTTCAAGCAGCATCACATTACTAATTAACACCAATAATATGAAAGTGACTATTTTTATTTTCTGCATGCTTTATAAGCAGCAGAGGAGAAATCCTATTTCTCAACGGAAATTACTTCCTCTTTCCAGATGTATGTCTCTGCAGAGGTAGATTATTTTAGTCAGTTTTGCACTTTCCCCACTGAAATATATTCACAGCTTCCCCTCCACCATCCCCCTAAGTGCTGCGTAAATAAAACAAACCACAACTAAATCTGCCCCAGCGTGGAACATCTCTTTTAAAATGTCACTATGTTCATTTTCAGAATCCTCTTCTGCATGGTTATCTCACCGCTCTTTACATTTGCTACCTTGTTAAGTCCCCACTGTGGTAAATAAAACATGAAGAGAAATAGAGAAAAATGTAAGGCTTTTATTTACTCTCATTTTTTGGATATATTTCTCTAGATGAATGCTTCTCCCTTTAATGAAACCCTTGACTGCTCCAGTGGTGAATGTGATTTAAGTACAGTGAAGACAGCTATGATTCACAAACCCTGTTCTACTCCAGCACTGACCGTTATCTGATGCCTCTTCATGCACAGTTGCCCAAATGACAGTTTAATGGCTCACTGTAAAGGCTAGTTATTTTGTATCTCTATCCAGTGAAAATGGCTAATGGTGATAAGGAAAGGAAAAAACAAAGCAATTGTTCAGATCTTCAGACTCAACCGAGCTACTTAGCACGTGCTGAGAGCCTTCAATTAATTATTTCTTCAGTCCAGTGAAGCACTCCAAGATGATTTTAAAACTCACCAGCTGCACTAAGAGTCTATGTTAACAGGGTGCGAGGAACTAAAATTGCACATAAGCAGAGCTAACGGGTTTATTAGGGATCTGCCGATCATACCTATATTCACAGAAATAAACACAAAAATGCCCCAAGCTGATTTAAGGGGGGGGGGGGGAAATACACAAAACCCCCAACTCTTCCCTCCCCTTTACTTTGCAGGGAGGAAAATACCAGAAAATTATTAATATGCCTGTCTCAAGAGACAAAGAGATTACTGTCATCATTACACTACTCACTTGTGATTGCATGCATGTACACACGTTTGTATCTCTGTGCATGTTTCTGCCTATTAAAAAAAAATAAAAATGGAGAAGGGAACAGAGTAATAGAAATTGAAAGAAAAATCTCTAGGGACCCAATTCAAAACATCGGTTAAACACATTTCTGATTTTCACTACTTGAGTCTTCTCTATATAGCTATGGTCCACAGTGTAACAAGGATCCAATCTCAGATAGTGGATAGTGCCTTCAGGAGCTGCCACAAGATAAAAAAAAAAAAAAAATGCTGACTTTAATCACTTGCAGAATTGGCATAAGACACACTCTGAAAGTTGCTAAGATACTAAGTCAAATGTAAGAACAATTTGCTGACTTCACTTTTAGGAAAGGCATACACAAGTTTAGGCTCTGGGCAACATTTCCATCAGGAGTGCAGTTTAAATGAATGAAATAAATAAGAAGGCCTGATGGAAAAACAGGTTCATTGAATCAAAAATCTATGAATCTTTACAGTGGATTTTTTTTTTTTTTTCCTGGTCTAAAATGTACCACCTGTTAAGATTTCAAACATTGACTGTTTGCCCAGTGATCTTAAGTCTTCCATTTTAAGCATAACAAAAATGTCTCTGAATAATCAGTTCAGGTCAATAATAAGATATCATTCATGGTCGCCATGGTGCAGCTTGAGGCCATGTTAAGCCTGCCCTACCTTGCCTGAAAAATATATGTTTCTGAATAGCAAAACTGACAACAATGTGATCATCCAAACTTCTGCAGGGCAGTTGTTAGTGCAGTGTGCTTTCAGATCTTTAACATCATTTAGTGGGGTTTGTATTTTTTTTTGCTTGGATTCCCCATTTTACACAAAATATTCTACTGAGTGAATCATTTTGAACTGACTCTTCCAGCTTTTAAAAACAACACCACCACATCTGGCAATAAGGATTTTCCCAAAACCAAACTGTATCTACAATCACTTCACATTTTATAACGTACAGCTTTGGAAACCTTTTGAGATGAGCTAAAAATACCATCCTGTTTGTATTAACACCAGTGCCTTCACACAGAGTAGGCAGCAAAAACCAGAGACAACAGATTAGTCAATCCTAGGATTAGACCAACCTGGGACTACTCACAGACATAAAATTTCTCATGAGAACTTCGTGAAAATTTTACTGCTGGGTGTTCAGGTTTTACACATTCTATGCTTTTAGAACAACCCCTCTTTATGAATTTTGCATCACATCAGATTACAAAACAAAGTACTAATTTGTTTCTCACCCCTGTTTTACAGGTGATGCACAGGAATGCTCCTTTCAGTCATGAACACTGGGAAGCCCATTAGTGATGCCTGAGGTCTCACCTTCAGTAGTATGTAATAACTGAACAGGAGATGTGAAGAGAAAGCTTGTTACTTTTTGGTAAATCAGTAGACCCTGTTCTGTCTAATGTGTATTCAGGTTTGAGCACACAGACTGATCTTTACAGTCAGTTGCCTATAACCATCTAAACCCATAGTCACCAAAATACCTAATCTATGCAGCCCAGTGCTAATTCAGTAACCAGGCTGGCTTCAAGCTGGTATTAATGTGCCATAGCCACATATTAAAATATTTCTCTTTAAGATCCCTAGATCTGAGTCCCAGAATGAGCTCAGCTTTCCAGTACCCCATGGCCAGGGTTGTGTGTTCGCTGTTAGCAGCACACAAACACAGCTAACCTGTCATCTCCCACTCAAGCAGCCTTTACTCACTCTCACCAAATTAAACTGAAAATTAGGATGATATGGGCATGACAACTTACCTCCATCACCTATGAAGCTGGCAGCTCATAACACTGGTAATTGTTTATGTCTTCTGAGACAGAAAATATGTATGATGGCAGTGCATGTGCAAATGCATGCAGAAGTGTGCAGATGCCAGTCTGGAAGTGTAATGTATTTGTCTGGTTTATTCCCTATATCCTTATAATTTTATATCCGTCTGTAACACTCACAGAGCATGTTTCACTTCTTTGTGCTGATCCTTAACATATGAATCTCCTTTATTCAAAGGTACAATTTAACTTGAGAATTTCACATTTGCAGCAGCTCTTTTCCCTTGTACAGTCCTGTCCTCCGCAAAGAATACGTGGTGTTAATTACTGGGAATTGCAGCTCTTGAATTCATGGGATAATTGATAATACCTGCATGCAGAAAATCCCCATCATGATGTTTTAAAGATTCAATTAATTAGGCTTGTGTCTGGGAGATCAGAGATTAACCATTTGCCTTAGGACTCTTCCTTCAGGCTTTTTCAGAAATCTCTGTTATTTAGTTTTTAGGGGTGATTAGTACAGAGAAAGCCAAGGGAGGAAGGTTGTGTGTGAGATGTTGTCACAAGGGAATAAGGAGCCCTTTGTCCTGTCATGAACTATCCTAACAAAACATTCAAATAGGATTTAATCACTGCAGTGGTCTGCTCACATTGCTCTTAGGGTTAGATACCCCCATAAATCATGCATAGCTTGGAGACTAGGGTGCCTTAAAGTTGTTCACAGATGATTCTCCACTGCACATAGCAGATTGAGATCACTTACTGCTTTCCATGTGTTTTTTGGTGCAGCCACTTTGGCTTCTGTCTTTCATTCTTGAAAACCTAGCAGACCACAGAAAATAGGTCAAGAGTCCTTGCCTTATAAGATCTGGTTTGGGTGAAGTATTCTGGCAGCTAAAAGCAAAATAATTTTGTTGCCGATCATATAGCTTATGCTTGATTACATACTAGTACAAGGAACAGAAAAGATCATCACTTTTTTGTTATATCAAAATCAATTTTCTTTTTTTTTGCAGTTGATATTCTGCCTAAGAATGGGTTTAATTTTGGTTGGTTTTCGGGTTTTGTTATGTTTTGTTTTGTCTTTTTTTGTTTGTTTGTTTGTTTTTTAAATAAGCAAGACTACTTCAAGTATATTGATATCCAGTGTTTAGTTTTGAGCTTTTAATGACAGTTATGAGTCACAAAATTACCATCACAGATTAATGTGCTTCAGACATGGCCTGGCAAATAATTCTAAGGAAATGAGAGGGTGCTTTGTAGTTTTGTTTCTTCTGTGACAGTCAAAGAAGAATATATGATGTAAACAATACCTCAAAGAATTGCATTGAAATTATTACATTTTTTCCAGATTCACAATTGAACAGTCACAATAGAACACAATTGGCAGAACAGTAACTGCTCATGGCTGCACTTGAGCTGGTCCTCTCAAAGCAAAAAAGCTCAATACTTAATTCCTGAGACACCTGATTTGCCAGTCGTGGAAAAGTGATCATGACCCAGCACTCACAGAAGTGAGTGTAGACTGTGAAGATTCGGCCCAAAACTGCAAATTATTTCACAAGGACCACTAAATTCATTCTGAGGCTGCTCTTGCCTTTCAGAATGCATTTCTGCACACAGTTCCTATAGACACCTACTTTTCTTTTTCAGATATTTGCTAATAAAAGTACAACAAAAAGTGTACAAAGTAATTAAAAGAAATCACTGGTAAAACCTGAACATTTCAAGTATACAACTCTGTTAGAAATGGTTTCATATCTAAACATCTAAAAAGTAAAAAAAAAAATAATAATTTTCAAATTGTATTGTCTAAAAGATACAGGAAAATGTAGAAATAGTACTATTTATTTAATCTAGAAAAATTCATTTCCTACTGAAATCATGGGTGATTTTTCTACATATGAGACATGTAATACTATGTCCTATTAAAACAATTACTTCAATTATTTTCTTAAAGTTTAATATTGTTGTGACATATTATTCTGCATGTTATGGAAATAAAATTATTTTCCAACTTTCCCAGACTGCAGAATTCCCCACAACATGCTTTTAGCATTGGCCATTCCTCACGTATTTGTATGCAGAACTACTGCAGCCAAAAGGATTGTTTTCCAGTAATCCTAATTGTCAAAGTTTGATTTGCAACTGCGAATGTAACAATTATTTACGTGAAGTGGCTAAGCATTCAAAACTGATTAGATACATCAGTTTTGAAAAAAAAAGAGGCTGTCCCAGCATACAAATCACACCAAAATATTTTTAAATCATAAGTTATGTATGTAGTCAGAAACCCAAAAATAGAGCCGAATTGTATAACTTGTCCTCCCCTCAGGAACATCAGCAAAACTAAAGCAATGTAGTTTAACTGAAGACCTGTCCTACATACCACATAGATAAAACCAATCCCAAAAGTAATTGAAATCATTTTTGAACTAACACCATTCTTTTTCCTGTTAGGCTGAACTGTTCACAAGCCTTCCCTCATTTACAGCACCCTGAGACTTGTTGCACCATTGTAGTACCATTGACATCAGTGGTGTAATTCTTGATTTATGATGGTTTAACATATTGTTATGGTTTAACTCCAGCTGGCAACCAAGCCCCCCGCAGCTGCTTGCTCACTCCTCCCCAAGTGGGATGGGAGGAGAGAATCAGAAGAGTAAAAGTGAGAAAACTTGTGAGTTGAGATAAAGACAGTTTAATAGGTAAAGCAAAAGCTGTGTGCACAAGTAAAGCAAAACAAGGAATTCAGAGGAGCAGAAAAGGCCTTGACTCTGTGTAAGCGCTGCTCAGCAATAACAAAAACATCCCCGTGTTATCAACACTGTTTCCAGCATGAATCCAAAACATAGCCCCATAACAGCTATGAAGAAAATTAACTCTATCCCAGCCAAAACCAGCGCACATGTAAAACTTAGTTATTAGCCATGTTAAAATACTATTGGCATCTGGTAAGCATTATAGTAACTGCAAAGACACGGGATGGGATGATTTCAACCATAGGAGCTTAATATAGCGGAATCAAGCCCAGCCTTCCTTTCAAAATATTTTTAACTTTGTTGACTTCTTCTGAGTTGTTCCTTATGTACATGAGATGACATAAACAGAGAAATGGGCCTTATACCAACATTTATTCTATGGTTTTTTTTTTATACTGGAATTTATAATCTACACAGAACTAACTGAGACTCACTGCTTGGGGGAACCAATGAAGCTTCATTGGCTTGAAATAGACACTGATCCTGAGCTCCAAAGATGGGTACTTTTATGTATTTGAAAGTGAAGGGTTTTACTAGCAGCATAAATTAATAAATACCCATTTCTTCTCTTCTCTCCCTCTCCCAAAATCAATTTAAAAATTGAGCTCCATTTTCCATCCAGTAACAAAAGACTGGTATTCTGTATTGTACACTCCTGTTCATATTATGAATGGCATGTCACATATTGCAAGGCTACACCTGCAAGGGAAAGAATGAAGGTTGATACAATCTACCCCAGGTTCTGCAATGTCAGGACACTTATCAGCCTGTAAAATGCAATGGCAAGATTTAGGATTTATTAAAAAAAAAAAAAAGGGGGGGGGGGGAGAAAAAAAAAAAAAAAAAA